>SNQJ01S0036626.1:23826-78307 GCA_010110895.2 Picea sitchensis
ATGTGTGTTGACCATGTAATTCGTAATAAAAAAAATAAGGTTTGAACTTAGGATACTTTATTTTTCTTCTAATTTGTTTTATATATAATGTGTGTTGACCATGTGATTGGTAATAAAAAAAAATAAGGTTTGAATCTAGGATACTTTGTGAAAGAGGAATAGATATAGACTTGGTAGGTATGTTTTGTGTCACTAATGGGAGGAAACATGTTTCATGTGTAGATTTCTTATTTTATATTAGGTTGGTTTACAAAGAAATGGAAATATTAATAAGGATCAGAGGAGGATGGCAAGATGAGTCAATTTACGAATATTTTACTCAATGATAAAATAATCCAAATCTAAAAAAGTTCAAAGAACTTCCTTTGATTGTTGCAAGGGGTATATGTCTTGCTAGATATATTTGATTCCTTTTAATGTGCCTCTCCATATAGGATATTTATTGCTAGCTATTAAGGAATTCCTACAATCATTCCTCCAAGGAAAATGATCCATGATCCCATCGGCAAGTCAAGGGCATGGGGATATTTCAATAGGGTCATCTAAGGTAACCTCCCCATCTGTGGGGCAAGGAAACGCTCATCATTTTTTATGCTCATTTTAGGATCAAAGAAGGATTGGGGGGTGGTACAAATAATTTTCAGTGACATATTTCAGAAACATTTTCAATTGACCAATGCACCGACAACATCTATGTGACTCATCAACGACATCTTCCGGCCACACCTGGGTAAGTTTGTAGTTTTTTATCTTGACGATATTTTGGTTTTCAACAGGTCATGGGATGCACATATTCAACATGGTTGCAAAGTATTGGAATTACAGTGGAAACATCAACTTCAGGTGAAGGAAAAGAAATCCTACTTTGCACAGACTTCTGTGAAATATTTAGGATTCATCTTGGACCAAATAGGGGTGCATCTAGATCCCTCTCACATGTAGACCCTTTTTGAATGGATAGCACCAACCACTACGCATACGCTTAAAAGATTTATTGGGGACATTAATTTCTATAGGAAATTTGTCTCCCATTTCTCCAAGCTAGCTCGTTCGTTGCATCAACTAGAAAATAATTTATGCTCTGCTCCAATCCTTTGATTTCCAGACTTGGTACAACCTTTTGAAATTGAGACAGATGCTTCTCAATTTTCTATTGGCGCGGTTCTTAAATAGGGAGGTCACCCGATGGCATACCAATCTGAGACCCTTTTCGACACCAAATTCAATTACAGTACCTACAACAAATAATTCTACAGATTGGTGCAGACTTTGAAACAATGGCACCATTATATTTTCATCAAAGAAAAAATTATACACACAGACCATCATCTGCTCATATTCATCAACTCGTAGAGTAAAATGCAAGAACAATGAAACCTGAAGTGGGAAGCCTACGTAGAACAGTTTCATATAGTTATCAAATATAAGAAGGGAGTTGTTAAAAATATGGAAGACTTGTTAAGAAAACCACCAAAACAGGTCATGCATATCTTAGCAGTAAGATGTGCAGCATATGATGCATGGAAAGGAATGTATGAATTAGATCCATCCTTCAAAGACATTTGGATAGAATTACAAAAACCAACAACAATCAATCAAACACCTTTTCTCGATTATAACATCCGAGAGGGATGGTTCTATCGCCTCAATCAACTTTGTGTTCTGCAATCTAAGGATCGTTTGATTCTCATCATAGAAGCACAGAATTCCTCCTGTGGTGGACATTTCAGGACAACCAAAACACTTCTCAACCTCCAACGCCACTTCTATTGGCCAATTATGTCCAGAAAAGTAGAGCGCTTCATTCGCACTTGTTCACTCTATTCACAAAGTATGCCTTCTAATTGCAAGCACGATCTCTATCAACCCTTAACCATCCCCTCTCTCCCATGGGAATATATTTCTATGGGATTTTTGAGTGGCCTTCCCACTATGTTGCAAAAGAACGATGCCATTTGCGTCATTGTTTGTCGTTTCTCAAAAATGGTAATCTTTCTCCCATGACACAAAACCGCTCTCACATCTCAAACTGTTGATTTTTTCTTCCATCATATTTGTCCACACTTCAGACTGCCTAGTAGCATAATTTATGATAGAGACTCCCACTCCCTTGGCACCTTTTGGCGTACTCTCTAGACTTTACTAGGATGTCAACTCCATTTTTCCATGACTTTTCACCCACAAGACCGATGGTCAAACAAAGGTGGTCAATCATACCTTGTTCCATGCACTTCACAACTATATCATTAAGAATAAGTAGTGGTATTCCTACCTTCAAATCCTACAACACAGCTACAACAGGGCCACACACTATTCCACTGGGTTCTTGCCATTTGAGGTCTTTTTTGGCTTCCAAAACCTTTCACCCACAGAGATGCCTATCAATTTGGCTCTTTCTGGATCATCACATCAACACCAAGAACAACAGGCTTCCCATAGTTTCATTCATAATTTATCACAGTGACACGCTTAGGTTTTAGTTGCTTTGTAAGAAGCACAGGATCGTGTCAAGTAGCGTCACGACAAACATCGTACTCCCTTGACATGTGGATGCAAATGAATAAACAATTCTTCAATGGATGTCACCACAAACTGCATGCCTTACGGTATGGACCCTATACAATCTTGGAACACATTGGTGAGAATGTGTATTGTTTGGACCTTCCAACAAATTTGGGCATACATGATGTTCTAAATGTCAACAACTTAAATTTGTTTGAGCCTCCAATTCTAGAAGACACATTCACCTTCCAACATCCAATGGACAATATTATTGACTTTCAACCTCCGCTCATGTATGATAAAATTTTGGATATGCAAATCATGACCACACGTAAGAAAAAACATGTTTCGTGTCTAGTCGGAAAACAAGGACAAACTACAACACAAGCCGAGTGGATGACAACTGAGACACTACAACGAAAGTTTCCTCAGTTTTTGGCAGAAGCAGGGATGCTTCCAAATCTAAACTAGGAGGAATTGACCACCAAGAAGGGTGCTCACCTTCCTTGGACAACTAGCAGAAGAGGATCAATATTCACTCAGAAACTTCTATTGTAATCTGATCTCACCAGTTGAGTAAGCAAGGTGTTCTAAAATAATATTTACTATTCTAGTTCTAATCCGTGTCAGTGTTAGTTAGTCTATATTTTTGTAATAAGGTCTTCGCCAGTATAGTGAATAAGGATATTCCCAAAATAATTTGTGAGTCAGTCTTTGTCAGTCTGTTGCTATGGGAAATAACCCTTTCCAGTCTAAATAAGTAGGGCGTTGTAGAAATAAAGCAACAACTACTATTGTTACTGCAAATAATGCACAATAATGAAGTCACCCTACATTATTAAAGGGGTGTCTTTCTCTCTAGTAATATTCGATGAAGTTTTTCTGAATCATTCTCTCTCCTTCTGTTTGCTAAGGTGAATTATTGTGTGTGAGTGTTTTGGTTATTTGTTTTTACTATGCACCAAGAGTGATTGGTGTTCCCCCTCGTATTTTCTTATAAGAAAGTGTTAATTAGTGTTTTTCCAAATACAATCAATGCATCCTCCTTTTTCTAACTCTCGTTACGATCAATATATGGAAAAGATGATTTTTTATTCAACTCAACACACAACTCTAATTAATTAACCAACTAAAGTATCAAATTCTTTTAAATATTATCACACTTAACACTTATCTTAAATGACAACTTGGAAGGATTCAAATCCAAGTAATTTTAATATGTGCGTTAAGATAATTTTTAGAGATAGAGATTAAGAAGAAAGAAAGTATTCCTCATATATAAGTTTCATTTTAAAGTTTTTAAAGATGATATTAAAGTGTTTTATGGATGTGTAAAGTTAGTCATGGGTTCTTTAAAATAAGTGTTTATATAAAAATGTTTATTTTGACCTAAAATATTATAGTAAAAAAATCAGTATTTTACGATCAATATCGTAAATAATATTTTTTATTTTAATGTTTTTGTTAATAGGAAAATACAATTTCATAAATACATTTAGTTCAATACTTTTAATATATGTGTTAAGATGATTGTTAGAGATAGAGATTGAGAAGAAAGATCCCAAATAAATGTATTTTTTTTAATGTTTATGTTAATAGGAAAATACAATTCCATACATACATTTATTTAATATTAATAGGAAAATACAATTTCATAAATACATTTAGTTGAATACTTTTAATATGTGTGTTAAGATGATTGTTAGAGATAGAGATTGAGAAGAAAGATGGAAAATAAATGTATTTATCTTAATGTATGTTAATAGAAAAATACAATTTTATAAATACATTTATTTCAATATTTTTAATATGTTAAGATAATTATTAGAAATAGAGATTGAGAAGAAAGAGGTAGAAAGTATTCTTAAAATCTAAATTTTGATTTTAAAGTTTTTTAAAAATGATACAAAAGTGTTTTATGGATTTGTGAAGTTAGTCATTGATTCTTTAAAATAAGTGTTTATATAAAAATGTCTATTTTGATATATAAATATTTTTTGAAAAAAATATTTATTTTACAATCAATATAGAAAATAAATATCTTCATCTTAATATTTATGTTAATAGAAAAACACAATTTCATAAATAAAGATATTATAGAAAATAAATATCTTCATCTTAATATTTATGTTAATAGAAAAACACAATTTCATAAATAAAGATATTTTGATATAATATCTTTATTTTGTAACCACAAATAAATATCCTTATCTTAATGTTTATGTTAATAGGAAAATACAATTTCATTAATACATTTCTTTCAATTTATTTCAATACTTTTAATTTCATTAATATATTTATCTCAATTTATTTCAATACTTTTAATATGTGTGTTAAGATAATTGTTAGAGATAGAGATTGAGAAGAAAGATGTAGAAAGTACATTGAAATATAAATTTCATTTTAAAGTTTTTTAAAGATGATATAATAGTGTTTTATGGATTTGTTAAGTTAATTATTAGTTCTTTAAAATAAGTGTTTATTTAAAAATGTTTTTTTTTTTTTTATTTTACAACCAATATTACAAACAAATATATTTAACTTAATGTTTATGTTAACAGGAAAATACAATTTCTTAAATACTTTTATTTCAAAACTAATTATTAATTTTAGAGACTAACATCATAAACATCCTTTTTTTTTTCTTTTTTTTTTAAGGGAAAAAAAACTTTTATATTCCTTACTGAAATATATTACAATATTTCATTTGGCCTCCCTCGGCGCCGAACAAAAACTGTGTTGTCCCTAGATTTCTTTACATATCTGTTACAACAAGACTTTACATTCTTACCAGCCATACATATCGCTTACAGTATGCCACAAAAAAACACAACAACTTCCCCTAACGGGTTCAGAATCTGAATTCCATGTCTTCGGTTTCCACCCCATCTAGGTATTCATAGAACACAAGTTCCAGATTGAAGTTCTAGTGCATCCTTTGAGAGTTTGCCAACTTTTAAGTTCAGTTCCCTCGGGTTGTGATGGAAGGACAACCATTCAAAAGAGATTAAAGCCAAATTGATGTCTCTCATGATGGATTTCATCCTCATATTTTGGATGTTTTATCTACATTGGGCCCACTCTATAACCAATTTTGAATCTCCCATCACCTACAATTTGTTAAGGTCTTTTTTCTTTGCTATTTTCCAGAGAGTCTATAAAGCAATCATTTAGTCTCTATGTTTGTCTCTCGCCCCGGAGCATACCTTATGTGGATATAATGAGATTGGTTGATAAAGAGAACTACTCTAAAACCACACTTGGACGAATTACCCTACGTTGCACCATCAAAAAATCCCCACACAACCCCCAATTCTAAAGAGGGAATAATAGGAACTCTTGGTTTGGGGGATTTTGGATCCACCTTGAAATCCTATCCCTTCCCGAGAGTAATGGTCGTTGTTACTTCTGGAGCCATAAATTTTTCATTGAAGACAACGGTATTCCGGGCCCACCATATGTTTGTGACCATTAGGCTAGGCATTGTTGCATACTACACAATAGAACTGTCCATCAACGAGGTTCTAAAACTATCTTCTAAGTTGTCATTAGACTAGTTTGAGTTGGCCTTGAGATGGCTCCTAATCATCTCTGCTACCTTTCCTACATATGGACAATATATAAAAACATGTGAGACAAATTCCTCTGCAGTTTCACACAAAATCCAACGATTAGGCCCATTCCACCCCCTTTTAAGGAAGTTGTCCTAGGTCAGAATTTTGTTCTTCAGATCCAACCATAGAGTTACCTTGCAACGGAGAGGGGAATTAAGTTTCCAGAGGATCTTCCACCATCACTGGAGATGGGTGGTCTGCTTATCTTCAAACCAAGAGTTATATCCTAGTTTGGTTGTATAAGGTCAATTTTTTGGGTTTTTCAACCAACATAACTCATTTCTTTCCTCCTGATATAGAAAAATTTGGTTTTCACTCAATATGTCATTGTATCTGTCCCATTCCCCCACCATCCCTGTAGGAAAATTTAGGTAATTTGAATCTTTCCAATGATCCGGATTATTTTTAGCACGAAATGAGAGCGGAGATATAACACAAAAATATATAGAGATATTGAAAGAGTGAAAATAATATAACAAAGATATATCAGAAATATAACAAGAGGCACAGATATAAATCAATACACAATTTCTATTAATGAGCGAAATGTACAAAACTGTAGAAATACAGAGTGAAAGACTTGCTAGAATGGTGGTAGCTTATCTCTGAGAAGAAATGTGACAGTTACATGCATTCGCAAGAAGTTAATTACAATGAGGATCCAAAGGCCTTTTAATCATAAATAAAATCCAAAACTCTAACCCCAGAAGATGAAAAGCCAACTGTTTTGTGAACCCTGTTTTGGGTAGTTTGGTCTATCAACTTCCCGGGGGCGTAACTTTGGCATACGATATCTGTTTGGGGCACATGATAGATCATTGGAAATTTATATCTGAGGAATACACATGCTATCATTAAAATTTGGATAAATCCTACATTGTGATTGTGGAGACCCATAAAAACGTTGTTTAGAGCCTCAAAACAACCCCGAAAGTTCGGGACCTGAAAACTAGAAAAAAAACTGCCAAGGTGGAAGATTGTTTTTCAAGCCAGTGGAATAGGTGGGTGGCCACCGATATCCACCTAGATCAATCCTCTCTCCTTAGGAAGAAAGGGTCTCCATTGCGTTGAGTTTCTGGGGGAGAGGGGGAAGTGTTTTTTGAACCTGAACCTCGGTGAGTTGCTTGCCTTGCTAGAGAAGTTGTGTTTCTTACTTTGTTGAAGGCTATCATGAACCTGTTGCTGGCGGGTTGAGTCTATTCAAACAATCAAGCTACATGAGATGAATGTGTGTAGAAGGAATCTTTGTTCTTTGCTACAACCTTGTCAAACTGCTTTTGTTGGATAAAAGGTGCTTGGGCCGAGGTTGTAGTGGTTGCAATGTCCGTCTATTCACCTTTTGAACAAATTGTGAAGAAGATGAATTTTTTAGTATGAGATACTACCTTGTAACATTGTTTAGGTGGGACAATAATTGAAACTACCTTTGGTATTCTATATAGATGACCCCCAGAGTAATAATGAAATTACGGGGTCAAGACTCATAAACAACATGGTGCTTCCAAATATATGGTTGGCCCAAGAGAACATCACAGACATCCAGGAGGGAAACATCACATAATACCTCATCCTTGAAGGGATGGATGACATATGAAAATAGACACTATTGGTTGACACAAAGATCTTGTCCCTAGCGAAGCCACTCGATGTTGTATGTTTGCGGGTGTGGTGTTTTTGACAATCCCATTTATTTGATGACCTCTGCTGAGATGAGGTTATTCTGGATTTTTCTATCAACAATAAAATTTAGCAGGGTCCCCTTCACCCACATCTTTGAATGAAAAAGGAACTCGCCCTCTTCAAGATCTGTTAGTTCTTCTGGTTGAATTGTTGTGGTCATGAAAATAACAGTGGGGTTTGGGTCTATGATATGTTTTCTATCAGTATTTTCTAAATCACATTCTGAATCAGGGCTCAGATCCTTGTCTTTGATATCAACCACCAATGACTATTTTGAGCGACGTTCATCGGTGTTGTGCCAGGGGTTTTTGTGGAAATCGCACCATTTTCCAGTGTCCTTCTTTGTCTTTTCGTTACCCTTCTTTTCCTATGGCTTGGACTGGTTTTCTGAAAGCTGGTTGTTATGGCCATCTTTACCATACTTTGGTTGTTAAGGATTTGCAGACCCGAAATCATGCTTGTTCTGGTGATTAAATTTCTTCTCTATTTTAACAGCATATAGATAAGCAACACTGAGTGATGAGATTTCCAGAAAATCCATTTCAGTTTGGATGTATCTATGTAGAGCCCTGCGGTATTTCAGAACCAAATGTCGCTCAGAGTCTTTGATACCCAACTCGGTGTGCAAGGTATGGAAGGTATTGGTGAAATCTGACACTTCTTGGCCCCTCTCTTGACACAACGTAGTCCATCTCATGTACTAATATTCATAGTTTCCAATAGAGTAATATTGTTCCTTGACCTCATCCACACAAAAAATCCCAAGTTGGCTTGCCCCCATATATTCCAGACTCATATGTAGAACTTTTCTCCCAGTAAGTTTCCCACCAATGTTTTACATGGGGGATACCCTTAAGGAGTGTGAAGGTGATATTTTCTCTGTCGGAGAAATTATGAACAAAGAAATAACCTACTAGCAAATTTAACCATTTTTCTAGGGCATCTGCATCTATTTGTCCTTCAAATACATGAATATAAAAATTTACTTGTACCTTGAACGATGAGGTGCCTCCAAAGTGGCCTCTTGATGAAGAGATGCTTGTTGTATCGACAGGCGTTGAAGGATGTGGGAAAAAATCTCCATCATTTTGTCCCTTTGTCACGTGAGATCTTGCTCAAGCAACATATTAATAGAATATTTTTCTCTGTCGTTTTTATTTTCTTCTACCATGGAGGGTTTCTTGGGCGTACGAGAGTGATTTTCCTCAAGAGAGAAAATATCAAGACCCAAATTTCTATACTCAGACCTCGTCGAGGACATGCATTGAAAAATGATCAAGAGCAGTCTGCTCTGATACCACTAATCTAGATTATTTTCGGCACAAAATGAGAGCAGAGATATAACCTAGAAATATACAGAGATATTGAAAGAATGGAAATAATATAACAAAGATATATCAGAAATATAACAAGAGGCACATATATACAGTAATACACAATTTCTATTAATGAGCAAAATGTACAAAACTGTAGAAATACAGAGTGAAAGACTCGCTAGAATGGTGGTAGCTTATCTCTGAGAAGAGATGTGACAGCTACTCACATTCGCAAGAAGATGATTGCAATGAGGCTCCAAAGGACTTTTTATCATAAATAAAATCAAAAACCCTAACCCTGGAAGATGAAAATCCAACAGTTTTGTGGACCCTATTTTGGGTAGTTTGGTGTATCAACTTCCCAGGAGCATAACTTTAGCATACAATATTTGTTTGGGGCACACGATAGCTCGTTGGAAAGTTATATCCAAGGAATACTCATGTTTCCATCACACTTTGGCCAAATACTACAATGTGACTACAACGATCCCTAAAAACGTTGTTCAGAACCTCAAAATGGCCCCAGAAGTTCAGGACCCGAAAACTAGAAAAAAAAAAACTGCCAAGGTAGAAGATTGTTTTTTGAGCTAGTGGAATAGGTGGGTGGCCACCGATATCCACCTGGATCATCCAACCATTTCAACCTCTATGTTGAGTGAGAGCTATACTCATGTCGAAAAGGGAAATGATTTTTTCCTCCCATGGATGATGAACAAAGGAGCAGAAAGCCTAAAGTCATTCCCAACACCTAGCCACAGGTCTTCTCCAACTCGAATGCAACACCCACTACCTATATTACATAACGTCCATTCACCAACTAAAGGAAAAGATTCCACCAGATACTTCTAGATGATAGACCTCTTTGTTGATTTAGTAGAAGAACAAAACCATTCTGCCACTGAAAGGCCCGCTATGTATTTAGAACACATGACCCTAACTCAGAGAGAGTTATTTTGGGTAAGTCGCTAGATATTTATTCCCACGAGGGAATTCACAAATAGTCGAATGTTTTTGAGCCCCCATCCTTCAAAATAATTGGGAGTGACAATTGAATTCCAATTGACTAGATGTACTCCATAGTATCTATGGCCAGCCCACAAGTATTTGAAATTGATCCTGCACATTTTATTCATAATTCCTTTTGGAATGGTAGAAATAGAAATCCAGTAGGAATATATGCTTTCCAGGAATGATTTGATAAGCATTAGTATTCCTCCTCTAGACAGTAACATGTTCATCCAGACATTGATCCTCGATTCAACTTTGTGAATTAACCATAACCAGTCCACCTTTTATAGTTGGAAGGTTTTAGGAAGAACCCCAAGTATTTTATCCCCCTTAATTGAGATAGGAAGATGGCTGAGAAGGAATTCACTTATTCTTCTGAACAATTATTTATCAATAAGAAGGATTTAGCCAGGTTGAATACCATTCATATAGCTAGGCAAAAGTGGTCAAAAATTATTTTTAAGATGGACATGTCCCATAGGGATCCATATATGTTGCAGAAGACGTCATCGAAAAAAATCAAGTGAGAAATCATTTATGCATTTGAAACCATGACACCTCTTAAACATTCATTGAATCTCGCCTCCCTGATCAACCTACTAGGGCCTTATACAATCAAAAGGAACCAAAAGGGGGAGAGGGGATAACCCTATCTGAGACCTCTTGAATCCTTAAATAAACTATAAGGTGAACCATTAATTAAGACAATGAAAGAATCACTTTGAACATGGTCCATGATCTAATTGACAACCTTTACTCCTAATCTAATCTGCAGTTGGGCCAAACGCAAGAAATTCGAGCTCATCATATCATATTCTTTTGAGAGGTGTATCTTCAATAATAAAACCTTCTGATTCTTAACCTTCATCATGTGAAGGAATTTATGTGCCATATCCACAACTTCATGGATTTTCCTTTTTTTCAGGAAGACGAAATGTTCCTCCCCTATAAACTCACTTAAATTCAACCTTAGCTTTCTTTCTATTATTTTTGAGATTAACTTGTAAACCACATTGAAACAATAGATAGGTATGAATTATTCAAAGGAATCAACATTCGCTTTCTTAGGAATGAAGCAGAGAAAGTTGGAATTAAGAGACCCATGGACTCGGCCTACCTTTTAGGATTCCTTGACCATATCCAATAGATCATCTTTGAGGAACTCAAAGAAGGACTTAAAAAATTCAACCATAAAACTGTCCATACCCAGGATTTTTCCTGACTGCATAGAAATAAGGGCTTGACTAAGTTTTGTTTCAGTAACTTTTTCACAAAGAGCTTGATTCATTTCCTCCAAAATGACAGAAGGCAACTTTTATACCACATACAACATTTCTTGGATCAAGCATCCTACAGGGGCCTTGAAGAGGTTTTTAAAGTATCTGGCTCTAGCTTATTCCTTGTTGTTGAATGAGCTCACTAATATCTCTTCTTCATTTTTAAATTCCCAAATGGAATCAATGTTCCTCCTCTGATTTGAAAAAATGGTGAAAAAACTGTGTTATTGTCCCCCTCCCTTAGCGACAATACTCTACTCTTTTGCTTCCATTAAATTTCTTCATTCTGAAGACACCTGGATTTTATTTCCTCCACCGATTTAAGCTCTTCTATAAATTCTTCACTAAGACCTTTCTCATCAATGATATTGCGCAACTTTGAGAGACTTTCTTCTATCTCTAATATCTCCCTCTAACGTTTGGCCTACCATATTGGAATCCACTACTTGATTTCCTCCTTTACCCTTTTTAGATTAGTTGTGAATTGAACCATTAGAGGGTCCTACTGTGAGGAGTATAGTTTTATCCAAT
This sequence comes from Picea sitchensis, assembly GCA_010110895.2. Classification (NCBI taxonomy): domain Eukaryota; kingdom Viridiplantae; phylum Streptophyta; class Pinopsida; order Pinales; family Pinaceae; genus Picea; species Picea sitchensis. The sequence continues at coordinate 35,755 of SNQJ01S0036626.1, forward strand.
TGTCTCAAACCAATTTTTTTAAGTCTTCATCCTCAAGCCACACTCTATTAATTTTCAAGGGGGTCGGGGGGGGGGCTTTGAAATGGATTTACATAAGAGGGATATGGGTCTATAATTGTAGATACCCCCTTCCTCTATGGTAGACTGAAACCAAAATCCACTCAACAAAAAATCCTTAGACACCAGGAACCTATCCAATATTTTTGCCACTTCACCCCGCCTAGTTCTAAAATTCCTCCAAGTGGGAGCTAACTTGGATGGCTCCACATCCACTAATCTCAAATTGTGCAAAAAAGAATTAAAGAAACATTCTTGACAGTCTTTTCTTGAAATAGGACCCCATACATCTCTGAGGGAAATTAAAGGTCCCACCAATCCCTATCAAGGGTCATTGAAAACTCACACAATAGATAATTCTTCGGAAAGGAACTCGATGCGACATAAGGACTATATATTTGATATAGAGAAGTAAAAAATCGAAATATTTATGTTTGTTTCTAAGCAGAGTTCGAAGAGGGATATGGGTCTATAATTGTAGATACCCCCTTCCTCTATGGTAGACTGAAACCAAAATCCACTCAACAAAAAATCCTTAGACACCAGGAACCTATCCAATCTTTTTTCCACTTCACCCCACGCAGTTCTAAAATTCCTCCAAGTGGGAGCTAACTTGGATGGCTCCACATCCACTAATCTCAAATTGTGCAAAAAAGAATTAAAGAAACATTCTTGACAGTCTTTTCTTGAAATAGGACCCCATACATCTCTGAGGGAGAGGATGAAATTAAGGTCCCCACCAATCCCTATCAAGGGGTCATTGAAAACTCCTGCAATAGATAATTCTTCCCAGAAAGGAACTCGATCAGCATAAGGACTATATATATTTGACTATAGAGAAGTAAAAATCGAAATATTTATGTTTTAGTTTCACAAACAGAGAAGTTCGACATGAGGAAGAAAAATCCGACTTAAACTAGGGACTCTACCTAGGGAGAAGTCCTTCAGAAATACCCTCCGCATCTAAAGAGATGAATGACCAATTCCTTAACCAGGGGGGAATTTTTTTAGTGACAAACTTCCTTGGACACATCGTTTCTTGAATTAGTAAGATGTTTGTACTGAGACTCATACTAAGTCATTTGAGGGATTTTTTTCAATGTTTCTCCTAATTCCCCTACAATTGAAAGAGAGAAACCTCGTTTAGTGGGGGGATCAGGGTATGCCTTGCTCTAAGGGCCCTGGAGATTGTTGACTGGGTTCCTTTACTGAGTTCTGCCACCACACTTTCGTTTTCCTTAGAAAGTTTGGATTTCCTTCCCACCTCAGAACTAATCAAAGGGTTCATATCTAACCCACCTTTAGATGAAGTCGAAGGTTTTTGATATCCTATCGACCTAAGGTCATAAAATTTGGATGGAAACTAGGAGGAAGGGGTGAGGGTGTTAGAAATAATAGGTGTGCTCATTTAACCATAGACAATATAGAAATATTGTCACCCAACCATAGGTCAAAGCCACCCCTGAGCACCTTAACCTTGACAGAGAATAATTTTGGAAGAAAACCCTAGGCCTAATAGAAAATCAATGTAGCATACCTCTCTCTAGAGATAGCACATAAGGAAGAAAGTCAAAACCATAACCAATAGAAATTCCAAGCCTAAATCGAGAATATAGGTTGCACTAGTTGCAGCTGCAACTACTCTCCAGACTTGCGCACTTACTCATTTTCTACAGTGCACACTCTTACATTTCTACAGTTGCAATTTGTGTGTGTTAAATAAGATTTGGAATCCTGTATTTATATTGCTCCTCATTAGATGTCTGGTCTGACTTCTCATTCTGGAGGCTAAACACTCAATATTAAATATTTCCTTTAGTCGACTTGTCTTCTAGGGTTATGTCTAATGCTTTAGGGTTTCTTCTTGCTTCCCAGAATATTTTGTTCTTGTCAGGGTTACATGTGGAGGTTAATACCTCATGAAGCTACCATAATATCAACAGTCCCTCCTATCCAGGGAGGTATTGAAATCAATGGTCTTGAGAACAAACATACCATTCAATTTGTAGCATCATCATAGCCATGCAAGCTATCTCATGATTAGATCAAGAGCACCATAATCATTGTTAGTATCATCTCATAGCATCAACTGCATTGTCTCTCAAAGCCATACTCTATCTGAGTAATCATGCATGATATTGAATAAGTCACTCACTACACAGTAATACAAGAACCATTATTCTAATCCAGACATATGTCCTAGAAGAATAACTATTCCAGCAGATGTTGGCCACACCATGGGCTACAATGACTATTCTTTTAATCCAGACATACGTCCTAGAAGAATAAATGTCCTAGACCATTTTCTACCTGGAGAATATTTATCCACCAACATACTAACTATCCATCAAGCTGATAATCATTTTCAACAGTACTGATAGTGTACATGGAAATCAAAACAATAGAACACAACTGTGTCTATTCATAGTAGTACACAACTACTAACCAGTCATACACAACCACACCAAGTATCACACGGCTACTTAATAAGTGACACATAGTCACAACCAATGGAACAAATCCACCATAGTAGCATACATCTACTATCCATAGAGATATAGTCTCCATATAAATCATATCATCTGATATCAACCTGCATAGAAACAATATCAAGATATAAATTAAGTCATATGGGCCATTCTTCCACTCACATCTGTGATATCTGGAAGAGAATCTTCACTTGAAAATTAAAACATTAGCCATGGGCTATCTGGACTATTCTTCTCAAGCATAGAAGAATAATTGTCCCCGATTTCTGAGCCTGGACCATTCACCTAATTAGGCCATTCCTCCAACACTAATCATAGTGTAACCTGGAGAGAATGAGTCTTTCCTAGGGAATTCATGTCCCTGATTGTTGAACCTAGACCATTCACCTAACTGGGCCATTCCTCCAGCACTAAACATAGTGCAACCTGGAGATAATGAGTCTTCCCTAGGGAATGACTATCGGGACCATTTCCTAATGGAAATGACTGTCTAGCACCAACCTCCAAAATGGACCATTCTTCAAAACTGCTCACAACTGTGAACTTCGAAAGAATGACTTCCCGATGAGGAGAACAATTTTACTTGACCACTACTCAGAGTGATTGCCAAGAAGAATGATTGTCCTAGACCATTCCCCCACGCTAGACACAAGGGGAATCGTTATCTATGGTACATCAGTAATCTATTGAACCATTTTCATTATTAAAATGACTGTCGGATCTGGACCATTGTCTGAAATGGAAAATGCATGTCCATTAGAAATCTCAAACCACTTTACGAACTGGAAAGGAACTCCTCATTCTCGACCATTTTTTGAATTGAAAAATGAATGTCAGTAAATAAATAACACATCAGTGCTCCCTCCCAACCTAGGAGTAATCTCTTTCTTTTTCAATAAGGAAGTCGTCTCCATGAGACCCAACTTGCAAAATTTTCATCTTGGACAGAGGGTTTACCAAAATATCTGCTATTTGCTCATCTGTGGAGATATATTGGACAACCACTTCTCTTTTCTGGACTTCATCACAGAGAATGTAATTCTTGATATCAATGTACTTTGGTCTATTATGGAACATTGGTTTTCTCTGAAGGCTTCATGTAGCTCTGATCATTACAATATATATCGTGGTCGAAATTCAACACTTTTGTTTCCTGCGAGTTCATGACATCGTGGCAAGGCTCAAACTAAAACATATCCAAGTAGCACTTCTTCACGCTTCTGTTGTATATGAGATACTCTACATCAAGTTGCTTGAATCCATACAGGGTCTTCTTATGTCTCCATACATGGGGCTCTTTTGGGTATACCTCAAGACCTTGAGATTGCTTTACATAATATTCTTCCTCAGATGCTCTATTGGGAGAACAATCTTTTACAACCAACTTATGTAAAATTCAATTCATGGATACTGCAGGAGATATAATAGCTCAGATAGAGGTATATCTGGTTTACGAAAATAAGTTGTTGTCATAGTCTTCTCCTCCTTCTGGAAGAACCTCTAGTTATGAATCTCGCAATGCTTCCATTCATAACCTTTTATTATAATTTCTTACATATAGTTCTCTTCATCATAACTTCCATTTCTTCTGCTTGATTTCTTCTAGTGGGTTCAAACCAAGCTGGTAGTCTTGTGATTCTTAGTATAATGATTGGTTGTTTTGGATTTTCTTTCTCTCTTGGAATCTTCATGTTCTTCCTTATGTTTCTCTTTAGCTCTTGGGTCCATGGAGTTTTCTATATATTACATGACCTGAAGGTTACAAATTATTCCTTTCATCATAGGAGCATGGATGTAGATGGACAACCAAGGATACTTTAAGGCTTATTTTTGAAGAAGACTTCTTCTAAAGTCAAACTGAACACATGCTGCTTTTCATGGCTGCTTCTTTCAATGGGAACATGGATAGATACTTCATAATCCTCAATGGATCGTATTATTTAGGATTATCTACCTCCTAATCCTTGCTTAATGCATGAATTCATGCTCTTCTTTTGGAATTGTGTAATCATCTCCCTCCATCTAAGATAGTCCATGCTTATGTCTGCATTCTTATTTCCTTCTGCAAGGTGACACAAGTCTTTTTCTAATTTCCTCTGTTTTGACTTCTTTTGGGTCTCTTCAGGTTTGATTCTGATTTTGGATTTTCTAGCAATTGTTACTTATCTAATAGCTTTCACAGGAATTGTTACCAAAGAGTTGTCAAAGTACTTCATCTTTTCATGTGTATTGCTTTGACTTGTAGTCATCGTGATAGAAATACTTTTATTATTCTTCCATAGGTATTGTTTCACTTGAACATCTTATCTTCTAAGAAATAGATATGCAAGATATGTACAGAAACTATGTAAACATTGTATGCACAAGAACTATGAAGAATATTGTTACCTTATATTAGAATAAGAAGTATGTTTTATCATGCTTGGGCTTCTTTGAGGGTTCCCTTTCTTCGACAACTGATGCTTTGTGTGTTTCCTTCCTTTTCTTTAATTCACGACAATGATTCTTGTAGTGACCATATTTTTGACAATTGAAGCATTGTATTTTTGACATATCTTTCTCTTGATTTGGTTTCTTACTTGAGTCAAACTTCTTCTTCTTCCTGAATTTCTTGAACTTAGTTGTGTAGGCTTGATCATCATATTTCCTTTGGAATTTCTCTTTTGCACTAATTCTTGATTCTTCGTGTGCCCAACAAGTCCAAAGTTCTTCAAATGTGGGATACTCCTTTCTTGTGTTCATGCTTGCGGAAAATGCATCCCATGTCTTGGGAAGGCCATTGAGTACTATATTTACCAGTTCCTTTTATGAAATGATTCTTTAATAGCTTGTAGTTGATCTCTTAACTGAGAGATTCTCACAAGCTATGATGTTATGTTGTCATCATCATTCATTTTCATGTCACATAGCTCTTTCTTCAGACTCATTGCTTGTCCAATGTTTCTGACTGAGAAGAGGTTAGTTAGGGCATCACACATCTTCTTAGATGAGTCAAGATTAGAGATGTAAGGTATCAAGTGGTATTTTGCAGAGTCCACTATGATACTCATGGAATTGATTGCACTATCCTTAAACTTCTCCACAATTGCAATGTTCTGAGGTTCCTTCTCTTTTCCTTCTTCAAACTATGGTTCCACAATGTTTCCTTTCATGATATCTAACACATTATTCTTGGCAAGGATGAGGTCAATCCTTGTCTTCCATGCTCTGAAGTTAGAATCCCCTTCGAACTTTTCTTTTTGACTTCATAGAGTAAGTCATGACTACTTTGACTTGGTCAACCTTTGACTTCTACTTGGATAACCTTTGACTTTGACCAAAAATTCAACCTTGGCATCTTAGCTTATTGAGAGTACCAAGAGGTGCACTGGGTTAGTGCGCACTAGGATATCCAGTAATTAGGTCAATCTCTTCACTTAAGGTTCCTCAACAAGAAGGTTAGGGTTTCATTGTTGCAGCAAAAACTGACTGCAACTACAACTGTAACTGAGAAAATCCTCCCAATCTATCTTCCAGTGGTTAGACTATCTGAAGATAGTGGCAGGCCCATAACCTATTAAAAATAATAGGTGTGCTTGTTTAACCATAGACAATATCACTATTGTCACCCAACCATAGGCTGAAGCCACCCCCGAACACCTTAACCTTCATAGAGAATAATTCCAGAAGCAAACTCTAGGCCTAATAGTGAATCAATGTAGCGTACCTCTCTCTAGAGCTAGCACACAAGGAAAAAAGTCCAAACCATAACCAATAGAAATTCCATGCCTAAACCGAGAATATAGGTTTCATTAGCTGTAGCTGCAACTACTCTCCAGACTTGCGCACTTACTCAGTTTCTGCAGTGCGCACTCTTACATTTCTACAGTTGTTAGTTGTGTGTGTAAAATAAGATTTGGCATCCTGTATTTATATTGATCCTCCTTAGTTGTCTGATCTGACTTCTTATTCTAGAGGCTAAACACTCAATATTAAATATTTCCTTTAATTGACATGTCTTCTATGGTTATGTCCAATGCTTTAGGGTTTCTTCTTGCTTCCCGGATAATTTTGTTCTTGTCAGGGTTACATGTGGAGGTTAATACCTCCCGCGGCTACCATAATATCAACACAGGGGAGGGGAAAGAGGAGATAAGAGGGAGGGGAAAGGGTATGTTTAGAGCGAAGATCGAAGGCCAAGAAGGGGAAGAAGGGGAAGGGGTAACCCCCTCCTTACCTTCTAAATTAAAAATATGAAGGAGGAGGGGGGTCAATGTTGATGTTTTACTTATACATCTAGTAGTTACAGTTATTCTTTATTATTACAATCATTTAGTAGATTAGCTACAGAAATAAGATCACTGAAAGAGAGGCAATCACATAAACAATAGAGACACACAAAGTATCCTGGGAAACCCTCATGAGGAAGAAAAACCAACAAAAAATTCCTCAATATAGATAGACCAAAAACAAAGCAGAAGATCCTCCTCTAATCCTTCACTAGGAAAGAGTGTCACACTACTTAACCAAGAGATACCAAGACATAGACCAAGAACCCTCCTTGACGTCACACCTAACTGCAGTAGGTTCTCCTCCAAGAATTGTGCACTGCAGAGCTAGTTGGTGTGTGTGCAAATTGTTGGAGAAATTTCTATTTTCGACACACCAGTTCAGTGTGAGTTAACTGAATAGTTCTATTTTAGACTTTCTAATTTTAGACCATCACTATTATGCATGCAGTCCTAAGATAGGATGTAATTTCCTATATGAGTGAATATCACTCACTCATTGAATAGATCATAATATACATCGATTCTCGATATTCATATTATATCCTCTTCCTTTTCTTGATAAGATTTTTTTTTGTATGCTTTAGCTAGGTCTCATGTGTAGGTTTCCATGAAACACTGACATGTTATCAGAGTTGAGTTGCTTGGAGCAACCCAGACAAGCCAGAGAAGAGCAAAAGAGGATTTAATTATTGAGTAAGCCTAGTTTATGCCATCGTCACAACCTATCCCTATATAAATATGCGACAATTGGAATCTCCATAGCCTATCCCTATCGAAGGGTGCGACGATCGCACTCACACTTAAGATTTTTTTTTTCTTTAGGAATCATCACAGCCTATACACAGTCAAGGTGCGACATCATCACACTCTATTCTTCACCTAGTGTGCAACCATTTAGTTTTTCAATATTGTCACACTTTATCCTTCTCTAGGGTGAGATGATTCAACAAAGTTTCATTGTATCCTTCTTTAGGGTGCGACGATTCAGTCTGCCCTCTAGAAAATTGGTTTTCTACAGTAAAATAGCCATATCTCGAAATCCATGATCTGGGTCAGGCTGAAATTTTGACCAGAGACATATAACATAGGTATTCTCATGCTCACCGAAAATATCCAAAACCCACATCATATGTTAGGATATATAGCTATTTTATCATATCTATAGTTGTCATAGCACCATCAGTCATATCTTAGAATCCACGATCTGGGTTTTTAGGATCTTTTCATAATCAATAGCATGGATGGAGATGATGCAACTTATTTAATCAATTATGGTGATAATACTCACACCGTACAACTATTTTGAGTGGAATCTGAAGGCCGCATTCCAACTCAAAAGAAAAGGACTATATAATTTGATGGTGGCAACATAAACAAAACCTACATCAGCGCTTGAGAAGACCAGATGGGTGAACTGTAAGGATGAGGCCACATGACTACTTATTGAGTTAAACTCCACCGATCTATTGTTTCATGTTGCCACATGCAAGAATCCAAATGATATCTGGACCACCTTGGAAGGACTTTTTGGAAAGAAAGATGTGATGTGAGGTCATATGCTTGAGGCAGAGTTGAATACCTTAGACCCTAAAAGTTTTGATAATATACAGGATTTCATTACTAAATTTAAATCTTTGATATTGAGTTTAATTGAATGTGGTATTGACAAGTCTACATAAGAGAAACAACTTATTATAACAATATTGGCCAGGCTAGGACAAGAATATGTTGTATATGTCTCCAATTTCCATCCTGGCAGATGTCTTTTTGGAACAAATTGGAAAATGCCTACGATGGCTCAGTTCATTGAGTCTCTCACACAAGAGAAGAAAAAACTCATACATATGGGCCTCATCAAGGATCCCAAAGCACATGCACTCACCATGCATGATGGAAAAGGATCATCCAAGAAAAACAGGAAGGAGAAACAAAACAAGAAGGAGGGATATTCCAAACCCTTTAAGGATTCTTCGAGTTCCAAAGACTCTTCAGATTCCAAGAAGAAGAAGAAGGGAAAGCAGTGCACTTACTACAATAAACCGAATCATGAGTAATCCACATGCATGAAGAAACATATCGATCTTATGGCATAGGCACTTCAACCTTGGAAACTTCATTCCAGAGGGAGTCAAGAAGCAGAAGGAAGAAGGTCATGCTCCTAAGAAAGGTCATCATCATGATCTTGTTGTAATTAATTCCTCCTCTGATTCATGAATTATAGATTCTAGTGCATCACATCATATGGAAGCTACATTTTTTTCTTCTTTGAGTCCATGCTCAATACCCCCTATTCTCATGGGAGATGATTCTCCAGTAGCAGTAGTAGGAGAAGGGAGAGTGGAAATACATATTGGCAGTTTTGAGAATGTTTTACATGTTCCAAATATTTCTATGAATCTACTCTCAGTTTATCAGATCACTCAGAAAGGTAAAAAGGTTGAATTTACATCAGATTAAGTTTCAGTAATTGACATGCATGACAATTCCATCATTGCAATTGGTGAGGTGGATCACAAGTCAAGGTTGTATAAATTCACTAAGTTTTTTTACGATGACTCCTATTTTCTACTTACACATAAGGAGAGTACTTTGCATGCACCTCCAGTGCAACATGCACATACTCTCTTGTGCTTCCATCAGTTTCAGACATCAAAGATGATTCCATACACTTAGTTTATGTACATGGAAATAAGGAGGTAGTACAACCAGATAAGAAGCCAGGGTTGAAGCTTCAATAGATTCCCAAGAAGGCACAGTCCATAATTTAGGCATTAGGTATCCTTGTAGGTAATCCATTGGATTCGAGGAGGAATCGATCTCAGCATGAGGATCCTTCTCATGTAGTTTCATCTTCTAAACCAACGATGTCCATGCATTGCTATATGGTTCAATATTTTGATCCACGTACCTACAGTGAGGTTGTTGGAAATCCACTATGGGAAGCAACCATACAAAAGGAGTATGAATCAGTCCTAGAGAATCAGACTTGGCATCTAGTTCCACTTCCACCAGAAATGAATATTTTCAGGTGCAGATGGGTCCACGGGATCAATAGGTACAAGGCTAGACAGGTTTCCAAAGGACTCCATGATATCCATAAATATTTATACCTATTCATGAATACTTTCAGTGAGGTGAAGTTTCAGACTTTGTGGGATCGTCGTGTAGTGAAGAACACAATTTCCTAGCAGCTTCCTTTTCTTCTTTTGATGCATTTTCTTTTGAGGGGGGGGGTTTGTTCCCACATGGTTTTCCCTCTTTCCTCATTTTTATTCAGTGTTCATTAGTTTCATTGTACATGAGTACCTAATATGGCCTAGTAGTCGTGACTCATTTTTTACTCCATAGTGATGTTCAGGAGGGGTGTTGGAGAAATTTCTATTTTCGACACACTAGTTCAGTGGGAGTTAACTGAATAGTTCTATTTTAGACTTTATAATTTTAGACCATCACTATTATGCATGCATTCCTAAGATAGGATTTCATTGCCTATATGAGTAAATATCACTCACTCATTGAACAGATCATAATTTACATTTATTCTCATTCTTAATATTGTATCTCTCTTCCTTTTCTTGATAAGCTTTGTTTGTGTATCCTTTAGCTAGGTCTCATGTGCAGGTTTCCATGAAACACTAACACAAATGAGGCGATGGCCTCCATTATAAATAGTGGTTTGGCCAGACTAAAATTAGGTATGGGTCGACCTATCACTTTACCCTCTTAATTTCCATTTAATTGTCAAGGCACAATAGGGCCAACTTTTACAAAAGCACAATAGGGCCTAATTAACAAATATAATATAAGAATATTATTCAACACTCCTTAGGTAGAATATTCTTCAAAGTTACAATACTTTTGTAACGTCCCCAGCCACCAACAGGCCGAGAAATGCCACTTCGTGGACTTCTCTCTTAGATATGATACCAATTCGTAACATCCTCAACACACACACACACACACACACACACACACATATAACATGCATTTCTGATGAATTTAAAAAAAAAAAAACAATAACACAGAATTACTGCTACCATACAGACTCATGTGGAATTGACAGTAATTCATACATGCAATGAAATACATGATAGCATTTCAAGAATCAAATACATGCACAACATACATAATTAAGCATATAGATGATACTTATATTTTACTGGAGAAAACCACCAACTACGTACAGACCTTCCACGAACGTCCCAGCCTTAGACCACACTGCTCGTCACGCTCAACAGTGGTCACCCCCAAGCTAGGACTAAGCTCCACCTAGGGCAAAGGAATCCTAGACTAGGCTGAGGTTATATAAAACTACATAGTTCAACTGGAAGGATTCTCTCCAAGATCCTACTTACGCCCACTACTCACAGACTCTCATTCCCCACATGCATGTTCCACGCCAGGAATATGCACATTCATTGTTCCACAGTCCATCGGCTACTCCACTTGCCTTTCAAGGTCTTGGAAACAATCTAGATAAGGAATTCTCAGAGCTCTGTAGTTGGTGCTGGACCTCTCTAGGAGAAGATCACTTCCCAGCAAAATCTCTCACCTGGAGAGAGTTGTTCACAGGCTTGACAACCTGCCTCTTCCACCATGAGCTTGTCAACCTACCTCTTCAACCAAATTCAACTCAGTTCTATCAAGGTGAGGACAACAACAAAGGTTCATTATAGCTCAGGGAATGGAAACAACCACAATTCAGTAAGGCACAAAACAATTTTGACAAGTACAAATATTTTGGGCTTCACAGGAAAACACAGGTCGACTTCCCTAGATACTGGTTTCAAAGGTGTATCCCAGATGCAGAGGTCCATGACGGAGGCCCGGAAATTTAGTCAAAGGATGGGAGAATGGGGAGTGAACCCCCCCAACGAGCTGACTCTCCATCTTTAACTACATGTGCCCAGGTCAACACATGTCTTCGTGGAGCTGCATGCACTCCATTTTTCATTCATTCCCTTTCCCAGGAACTTAGGATAACTGGGTTTATTTTCCCCACTTTAATATTTTCATTTTTTCAGGAATATATTATAATATTCCCTTGGGTTAATCCCTCTAGCTTAGCCCCTCTTTCCTAGCCTCTCATTCCCATCCCTTTCCCTACCTGGTGAAGATGATTCCCCCATCACTCTTTCTTCATGGTCGGTCTACACGCAACGATGTATAATTTTTATTAATGATATGCATAATTACATATACAAAAATCAGGCTTATGGCCTTTACACCTAGGCTCTCCGGCCTAATAACACATAATCCTAACAACTTATAATTTCTCGGCTCACCAGCCTACAAAACATGTTTACAATTCATAAATACAATTGGGGCTCATCCTTGGGGATATTACAATCCCCTCCCCTTATTTTTTCATTGTCCTCGGTGCAACTTATTTACACAGCACCAACAAGATGTTCAAAATATTCAAAACAATGTGGGTATTCTACCCGCATAGCATCCTCATGCTCCCACATTGTGTCCTCAAGACCATACCAGGTCCATTGGACCTTTACAAGCCCTATGGCTTGATTCCAGAGTTGTTTTCTCTTCAGGTCCAATATGTGCACTGGATGCACTTGCAAGATGCCTTATTGCTCCACCTGAATCACATTCCAATCAATCACATGATTAGCATTTAGTATTTATTTCTTAAGCAATGAAACATGAAACACATTATGTACAGTCATGGATGCAAGCAATGCAATAATATATGGAACTGGTCCAATCCTTTCTAGGATTTCAAATGGCCCACAATATCTAGTTTCCAACTTGGAACAGTTTCCCAGCTTCAGGGAACTTCTGTTGGATTTCACTTTCAAGAAAACATGATCACCCTGTTACACATTATTTTGGTCACCTTAGTGATAACCTAACAACATGTGTTCATGTTCCCTAAAAATATTAAAAGAGACTCTCTACATGAGAAAAGTGATTTGATTTCCTCTGCCAAAAACCATATGAAGGAAGGTCATCTCACCCTGCTCTATTCATTGGGTGCGACAATGCTTGATCGTCGCATGCTGCACTATACTTAGACTATGACATCATCACAGGATACTAACTATGTAGGGTGTCTAAATCTTGGGAAAAATCAAATTTCATGAAAGTTCTAGAAGATGAGGTGGCCTCCGATTGGTTTGGATCTTACTCGCTTATCTGATTTGGTGGGATCATCCTAATCTCCTCATCCATATCTATTCCACACTATATAAAGAGGGATATCTCATGGAAAAGGCTAAGGTTGAATAGGCTAAGAATTGTATGGAGAGTTCTACTTCAGATTATGCTTGAGAGATTTATTTTAGTTCATCAAGTCAAATTGTGGATCTTCTTCATTCAAGGCATTGGAGAAAAGGTGTGTGTGTTGGAGAAAAGAGCCTTCAAAAGGGGACCTTGCAACATCAAGGCATAGGTTGTATTCTCCACCTTCTATTTAATATGATACCGCGATATGTTTCTTTCCCATAAAATTAGTTTGTAGTACCCGTTGCACTTCTTGAAGCTCGGCCTTGATGCGACTGAGCACCTCCTCCTGCTTGGCTCCCTGCTTCTCTACTATCTCCTGTGAAGCATCGTTCAGTGCAATGACGATGAATTCGAAGTCGTCTAAGGATAGGGTGGTCTCAAACTTGGTTCTAGTTGCTTTCATTTTCTTCCTTGAAGAAGGTTTCGGAGGGGAAACCTTCCTTTTCTTCGAGGGATCATCCTCGTCTCTTGGAAATGTAACCTCTCCTTTCTTCTGCTCTAATTTTCTTCCATTACCCCCTTTCTCAGATAAAATAGACGTGGTATTTACGGATGTGCTGTCTAAATCGTCGACCTCTTCGGTCTTCTTTATCTTGCTAGTTTAGGCTGTATCTGGCGCAGTTTTGGGGCTGTCAATATCGAACATCTCTGCGGGGTCAGCTGGAATAAGGAGGTCCACTGACCATTCCTTTGTAATCTCCTCCAAGTCATCCTCCATTATCTTGTAGTATGACTGTAGTTGTTGGTGATGCTCATCGATGCACGCTGTGATGTAGATAAAGTGGCGGTCCACGCTGAATTTCATTAATGGCCTAAATTTGTGAAGTGTGTTCAGGGTTATGCGAGGCGTGGCCTATATGGCTACCTTTGACTGGTTATAATATGTGTGGAAAATGACATTTGATTGCCACTTCTTGTTCATGTTGCTGGAATACCACAACGTACTGAACTTCGCGGCCAATGTTTCAAAGGGCTCAACATCTGGGAAGGTTGCACCTTCTGTCATATCCCATGTGATGAAAGCGATTAATATGAACAACCAGCTATAATGGAACTCGTACCCTTATTCCTGCGCTTCCCTACAGTCCATTTCTAGCTGGTTCACCAATTACTTGGCCCAATTCATATGTAGGCCCTCCGTGCACTTCCCTGCGAGGTCAACTACAAATCTGGTTACTTGGGTCGGTCGGTTCTTGCGAACTAGCTTGTCTGCGATCAGCTGACAGGCAAGGCACACTGCGCCGCTCTGGATAGAGGCTACCTTGTAGCCTTGTGTTCCCTTCTCTACATATTCATACATATCCTTTATCCTCTGGGCGAGAGCGCAATATGTGGTCTTTCCTGGGTAGAAATCCTGTGGGTTGGGGCCCTGCATGCTTAGCCTTGTGATTCGATTGATCAAAGTCAGATCCACTGTGATGCGGTAGCTCAACCATAAGTATCCTCCATGATAGCAGTACAACAACAACTTGATGCATGTGTTTACTTCTTGATGCCTCCTGAAGTGAGGAATCTTCATTACATTAAGTAGGGTTGACTGTGCGAGGTTCTGGGTCCATGATTAAGCGATAATCTTGGAGTTCTTTCCTTTGGTTCATGTCACATATTTATGAGGGGCGAGCATACTTTAAACCTTCTTGTCGTCGAGGTTGGAGTCACTGAAATTCAACGCGGTGAGCTTATCCTGGTCAGCACGAACTGCACGCACTTCTTTCGGAAGGTATGCAGTGATCAAAGCATACTCAAATTCGCGGGGTACATTTTCATGATTGATGGCGCCGCTCAGAGGTGGTAGATAAGTAGGTAGAATGTTCAGAATCATCTTAGCATTCACGATATCATCTTTTTTCTTAGTGCACTTCTCATTGGCTGGTCAAGATGGACCAGCTCAAGCAGTGGAAGGAGAGGCCTGCAGTCCTCTCGTCGATAATGCTTGTACACCTGTAGACAACCCTCACTCTGACATGACTCTCTCTGTCATCAAGTCAATTAGAACCTCTTCAACAACTTTCTCTGCAGCGCTCAATTCTTCCAACATACGCACTCGGGATAAACAATTTGCGGGATCGGGGAACAACTCAGACATGATAATGAGATAGAGAATGATAGAAAAATGATCACTGTATAAACTTGGCTTAGGTTGTGGGCTCGAATTCTCGATTTGGAAAAAGTGTTCTCGGTGCATGGCGCAACGAGCTAAATAGGTAATTCGACAATGGTTGGATTGCAACATGTATGAGCCTTCATTAACTCCTATTTGATCCATTATGACGCTGTCCAATGGTCAGATGATGAACCTTTATTGCTTTTCTGTCCGTTCAGAGTGGAAGTCGAACAGATATATCGGCCCCAACGGCTATATTTCTTCGTCATGGCGAAGTGTCATGTGTCGTTGTTCTGATATCTCGGTGAAGCTCCAATTCTGCAATTTTTCTTTCTGCAAGGTCTCCTCTAGAACCTCCTGTAACCTTCCAATATTAGCCCTTTTCTTTCTTAACTTTCTATCCTTATTTCCAGTGAGCTTCATCTCGGTAATGCTTTTCCTGTTCTGATTCTTTTCTTCTTTGTTCTTAGTTACTTCGCGTTGTTGAAATTATTTCCTAGGGTTCCTAGATAATACTTTTTCTGTGTCTCAGATAGGTAATTCAATCTCCTGAGGATCCTCTAGTGTTCTCTTAGCTTCAACATCTGGGTTGCTAGTATTAAATATATGCAATATGCTCTTATGTTCCTCAATCAAGTGTGTGATCCTTCTGGTCATAAAGTCTTCTAACTCTTTCTTATTCTGTTCCAAAACTTCTTCTTCTTCCTTTCATCTGGCTTGATCTCTATCAATCCAAGGTTTTCCTGTTAGCATGGTAAATGGGGCATTGTCTTCAACAAATTTAATAATCTCAAAGTCTTCTTCTCTTGAAGTTCCATTGACAATCATAGGTATCCGAGTGAGCCTTGCACATAGGTTTATTAGCTTTCCTATGAATAAACTTATTCCTCCTAGTGAAGGGGTCATAGCAGGCCTTCCTATAGCTTCCCAGGTTCTCTCTAGCATAATATTCATCTATGTTTCCTCATCCAGAACACAATCAATGATGAAGTCCCCTATTCTTTCTTTGATAAATTCCTTCTCTTTGAAGATCTCTGATAAGCTGACATGTCGATGGTCATTCAGGGTTTCTTTTATTTGTATCAATGCTTCCTTGGATTCTTGCTGGGGTTCTTCCTTTTCTGGAACTGCCTTAGGGTTCTCTTGATTCAGATTCATTCCTTCAAGCTTAGTGATCATTCTAAGGCAATCCAACACTTCATGGTCCATAGACTTACAACAAAGACAACTAGGTCTTATGTCAGGGAATTCCTTAGCAAGATGTCCTGGTCTTCTGCAACTATAACAGATGGTTAATCCTCTCTTTCTTTTAAATGATCCCCAACTTCTTTTGTACTATGCACTAGAATCGTATGAGCTAACCTTAAACAAATTATTTCTAGGGTCTTGCATCCATTTTTTAGTCCAAACATTATTTCTATGCATAGGTATAACATATCTTATTTTATTCTTATCAGATCTATTCATATAAAATATTTTTTCATCTATCAGTGCCCTAGTTTTTAAGCTAGGACATAATCTATCAAACATACCTAGATTCATTTTCTAGAAACAAAAATTTCCACTTTACTTTTACAAAGCAAAAAGCTTTCAGATCTAAGACTTTTTAAACTATTCTTACCTTTATCAGAGCACAGATCTTGCAAATCTTACCTCTTTTAGTCAGAAGTTTCCACTTTTACCTTTCTTAGAGCACAAAGCTTCAAATTTTGCTTTTTTTCTTCAAATCTGACCTCCTTTCTTCAAATCAGGATTCTTTCCTTTAGATATAGCCTTCTCTCTTTAGCACAGAGATTTTCAGATCAAGTAGAATACTTCATAGTAGGGCACAAATCTACGCATAGAGCTTTTACAATTTCAGGATGAATCTTTGCGTAGAGATTCCTCTTTCTCATTTCCCAGCAATCATAATTTCAAGTCCCGACAACGGAACCATTTGTTGGCACACGGGCAGACCTAGGGTTCAACGCTACAACAGTGCACCAAGAAAACCCTAACTATCGACCCTTTCGAAAACACCTGCAAAGAAGATGAAGTCTCACCCGAGGTAGAGGCAAGGGTGGTTGCAGGACTCAAGTGTATGCAACCTTATTTGGGACACAGATCTATGATTGTACTACTTAATAAAGAAATTAGCACCTCAGTTCTTTATCATGCAATCATTATCTACTTCACTGATAAAATAGAGCCTCACAGTATTCACAGTAATCTACCGTATACAAGCACTTAGCATAAGTAAAATAGGTCAGATGTAACTGATCAAGCACTAAGCATATTCATGTACATTAGATCTAACATTCTATACATCATTAGAACTGAGCATAAGAAGATCTATCTAATCATCTCAAAGCACTAAGAAAAGAATACATAAACACATTCAGGCAAGCACCAAGCAAGATAACATAGTGTTTACGTGGTTCACCCCCCTCCTGGGGCTACGTCCACCAACTCTTCTTCTTTATTGCCTTTAGTCAATCTGTTATAGCACAGAGACTCAAACCCTTACTCCGCACAGGACAGAAGATCTACACAGCTCGCTATATCCTTATTCTTTGTGTTACAGCACTAAGCCTTTCACAATCTGTCACAACTACTTGCACTCAGCTCTGCAAGTCTCTTACAATCATACACAAAGCATCAAAAACCCTACTTGCACTTAGCATACATTCACATCACTTAGATCTAGCATTTAGTTGTTCATTCATCTCCCGCTCTCTTCCTAGCCTAGGCATCTATTTATATATACAAAATAGGTCGAAACATGGTTAAACCCATGGGCCGACATCCCTTTCCCGTTACATATTCCCAAAAACCCAAAAAGAGGCCCAAAAGGGGGTCGAGATCCCGTGATCTCTGCTTCGTCTTGCGCTCCTCCTTCGACAGGCTATCTAAGTCCCAAAATAGGTCAACATTACCAAGAAACTCTCAAAACTTGGTCAAGGGCCAACAGGCAGGTTCTCCCGCCATCAACAGTTGGGAATACATCAATGTCTCCTGATTGATGGATTATTCAAGTGTTCGACCTCAACACCCTTATTCACACTTGTGGAATGTACTCAATTCCTTGACACTTACTTTCATTATCGGTGGGTTTTATCACATTTGTTAACGATATACCTTAATTACTGATAATCAAACAAAGTTTCATTGTGTTTGACCTCAACTCCTCTATTCACATGATGTATACTTGCACCTTCGGTAGATAGTGTATAAGACCTCCATCTTGCAGTAGCAGCATTCCTTATCTGTTGTTTTATTTCATTGGACCAATACCTATATGTTTACTTCAGTGATCATGGGAGATCACATTGTACTCCATTGTATATAGATATCTTCATTTGATTTTGAGACTGGACTCCACTGTGTCTTGTTTTTTATTATGAAAGCCTATGGCATATGTCCACTTTGTATTGCATATTCATGGCCATGAAAAACTATTTGATATATTTCCCTATGTATTTGCAATGTAATTCAAATTGGCAGCCATGCGTACAAAGTCATTATAGATTGTAATATTCTCATGAGTAACTAGTACTTCTAGTTGAGTCTTCATTACTCCACTTATGGGAATTATAATGTATTTCAGTCATTGCAAATAGTCCTTTGACCTCACACATTAGGGGGAATCTATTACAACAAATTTTTCCTCACTCCATGCAACTTGCTTGGATGGCCTTCCATTTCCCTCTGTAGACTTGAAGTCCCCTTTTTGTTCATTCGAGAGCCAAAAATGAACATTTGTATACATATATAATCCCTATCATTTATCAACAAGCGTATGTGCAGGTTTCACCACTACAACCCGCGTACATCGGGTTCGGTGCTCAAAAATTAAAAATTATGTCTGGTTTCCATGCCATGCCACAAGATCCATGATCCTTGACCTTCCATATACTGGAAATGCTCTGAATCGTCCCTTTAGTTCCATTTGGAGGCTATAAATTGAGCCATATCGAAACCTTGAGGGGGATTCGACAATTCAACTTTGACAACAAAGACACTCTAGAGAAATTTCACTTCATATTGAGTCTGCATCCCTTTGTCCTTGAAATTTTGAACTTCTTGTGTTCAGCCCACAAGATCTTCTTAATTTGTGATGGAGAACCTCATTGAATCCTATATATGAGCTTGATTTTGTGGAGGATTGAAGTGGTGGAGGACCAGCTGGAGCGACTTCGTTTCTCGGTTCCGATATGTATCGTTGCGGATTTCACCTATGTACTTTTGTTGATCATTTTAATAGAAATACTCTTTTCTCGTCCAATTTATATCTTGCAAATATTTGAACTATTATTCCATGGGTGTATTTGTCATGTATGTTAATGGATTATGCTAATTTATATGCTGACATCATATATTATCACCATATGCTTGTGTTATTGGTTATTGAGGTCAAGTTGCAGGTATAAAGATTTGGGTCGCGTTCTCAATGGTGGGTTTCTTCGAATGTCTGGACGAGGTAGGATTTTAGCCTTGTCTTGTTAGAATTTAATTTATATAGCATACTTGAGATTAGAGTTGATTTTTGGGTGTTGTTCTGTCTATTGTGGTTTTACCCTAGCCATAGAGATATTTTCCTCGTAACACAATTAATACCTCTTATGGATCTATCATGTGTAGTTGGATGCACAACCTGCAAAAGACATTGATGTATCCCTAGACTAACTGATTGGGAAATTTTTCGGAGCTACAACCATTTGGAAATGAGGTTCTATCGATATCCCAAGGGATAGAAATAATCTCTAAGTTCCTAGAAAAATCCATCCCATGTCATGATGTTTGGATGCATTTGAGAGACAAGGTTCACCGATGTTGATGACCAAGGAACAATTCTCTAACTGAGTATCCCAACAATATTGCGCAATTCTCTCCAACTGAAGGCTTGTGATCTGAAGTTTCATTTCTTTGTCCATCTCGAGACATGTCTTGAAGTAGGTGGAAATAATGCAAAGCCAAGATTCAATAGTATCTCCATTAATTTGGCCCGAAAACTTTGGAAATTGAAAGTTTTTATTGAGATGCATGTGTGTTGGAGATTAGAATTATTGCATATAGAGTAATTCATGTAGAGACATATTTAAATCTTGAATTAGTGTGGTTACATTAGACATGAAATCCTATGTGGATGGATCCTTTCACGATGGCATGATTTTCATTCACCACTTAGTTCGCTATGAGGCTAGACGATGTGCAGAGAGACAATTAGAACCTCAATGCACTAAGGAAGGAATTTCCCATGCTAAGAAGGGCTCGTTCAGGTCCCGTACAGAGGATGCATTGGAAAACCATGAAGAGGGTGTGTGGAGAAATACTAGAGAAGTCACACTGAAGAAGGAACACTGACATGCTGAAGAGACGTTCAATGAAACCCCTTGATATATCACACACTAGAAGCCCTGAAGAGGGCGCACTAGAAGCCTTGACAAGGATGTTGGACTATGAGAAAAAAAAAATAACTCATGGATTTCCTCTCATCTAAATATCATTTTCAAGTGGAAGTTCGTTGGGATATAGGCTTTGATACCAATTGATTTGAAACGAAAACATGAAAATGCATGTAGCAACACAATGCACACTGGAAAACAAAACAAAGATAGCTCTACAAAGAAGAAAGATGCAGATCATACAAAGTTGAGAAGACACGATTAGACAGAAAATGACCATCAATCTATTCAATAAGAGAGGGGTGCCCTTTATTAGGTTGGGAGACTTTTTCCTCTGCATTATTAGTTGTTACAAATGGAATTTGTTTCTTTATTCTGGAGCTCCCTACTCAACAAGATTGGCGAGAGTTGTTTACAATGCAACTAACTAACACAAACTAACATGCTAATGTAATTCTAGAGCACCTTGCTCAACTAGATTGGCGAGGGTTTTTTACAATGTAACTAGTTGACACAACTGACATACTAACTCTTTATTAGGAAGTTCCCTTCTCAACAAGGCTAGAGAGGGAAGTTTACAATAGAAGTTACTACCATCCTACTAAAAATTCTCATGTTGAGTGGAGAAGGAAGGGGTGGGCCCTTCCTAATGGCCCAATAGATATATATCTATTTTGGAATTGTTACATAGTTACAAGAACTACCACCCATTATACAATCTTCCACCAGTTTCATAAACCAACACCACTAAATATTTACATAAGTAAATTTCAGTTTTATATTTTGTTTTAATTGATTTTTGTCACATTTTAACAATCTCCACCTTGACAACAATTTACATGATACCTTTCTCAAGCCCATTCATCACCTCTTTTACAAGCCAAGAGAAGTAAAGCACCACCACAACCTCTCTAACAATATTGGTTTCATGAACATGTCTGCACAATTTTCTCTAGTATGGACCACTCCACCTCCATTAGTAACATGTCTTACAAAATCATTCATTGTCCCATTTTGATAGGTTATAAGGTTTTTCAAATGCACAATGCTTCGACCACCACATAATGCCTTATCATGTACTTGTCCAATCTTACCCAATAGATCATTGAATGCTTTTGAAACATAACCTGAGGCAGGTCTCCTCTTGTCCAAATATTTTGAATCATAAACATAGAATAAATCACTACAACCACTGTAGATGATACTTGTTCCTCTAAAATACTGAAGCACCCATTTCACTATTTTACTTGGATTTTCCATGTACACACTGACAAAACCAACAACATGTGAAATATCTTACCATTTCATCACATATATCAAAATTTATACTAGCATATGATACACAAGACATATAACCCATTTCTTCTTGATTAGTAGGACATAAACCTGGATAAAGCTTACAATGGAAAGACAAAGGGATATTTATTGATTTCACATTATTGATACTGGAATTCTTGATTATATTCTCCACATTCTTTTGTTGTGATAACAAAATCTTATCATATGTCCTAGCTTTGTTTATATCCATGACCAAGATTTATTTTAACTACTCCTAGATCTTTCACATCAAACACCCTATCCAACAAAGCCAACTTGTTGATCACAAACATGTTTGTGCTTACTATAAGCATAACATATAGCACCAAGACAATGAACATTTCATAAATACAATTGTTATACTCATTTAAATTGTAAAATTTGGCTAACCATGAAGGAATCAAACATCTTGTACCATTTCCCTCTCTAGCTTTAGGCCATACAATGACTTCTTGAGTTTGCAAACAAATGTTTTTTTGTGATCTTGAATTAACATTTATGGTTATTCCAAATACATCTCCTTATCCAAAAAATACATGTAAAATTGATTTAACATCTAGCTGCACAAACTCGAGATCAAGTAACACAACTAGTGTCAACACAACTTGAATAGAAACAAGCTTAACAACTGATGAGAAACTTTCATGGAGTCAATACCTTCCAAATACCCTTCTTCTACTAGTCATGTTTTGTACCTTTCATCTTTTATTATGTCTAATTTTATGAGAGGTGATTCATCAAACATTGCATCTCTATTAATGATGATTATGTGGGTAGTAGGATCCCACAATTTGTATCCCTTAACACCATCACCATAACCAACAAAGATCTACATGTTTGATCTCGGTCCTATCAAAAATTTTGATAAGATCATAAGCATCACAACCAAAAAATTTGCATTTGAGTAATCACCAAATGACCTGTTCATACCTCTTATGGAATCTTCCAGTCTTTTGCAACCGATGGTGATCAATTTACCAGATAGAAAATATTTGTCTACCCACAACTCTTGCTACAACTTGGATTTAATGAACATACCCCTTCGATCCCAGCTTCCTTGCAATAATTTCCAAATTCCAAGGATGTGAACCTGCCTCCATCATCTATTCTGAAAATACTTTATTGACCTTCCTTTACTCTTTCCACCACAAATATCTACACACATTATCATTTATATAGATAAATATAGACCTATCTCTCTAACTTGGACACTTTCACTGCTCCACATTGAAATTTGCATTCGAAACCTTAATGAAATCTAGCCAAGCCACCTCAAGTGAATCTTTTTTTCTCACCTCCAAGTACCTTGTGATGGAGTCTCAGTGCTCCACATTGACATGAACATTCCCTTGACCCATTCTGGCCAAGACAACCAAGTAATCCTTCACTTCTCACCTCCAAACCCATTTACAATATACCTCACCAAGCCTTTGAATAGGGTTCATTTCATGCAATCCATGGGCTCTAAAACCACGGGCTATCAAAAAACATGTGCCTGAAACCACATCTCTTGACCTAAATTTCACCCCCTTTCCCATTACCAAAATGGGCCAAACTTCCCTCAAAGTTAGGGTATTTGGTAATACTGCATGTTTCCCCTTATCACCTAGGTCTATGTCTAGACTTTACTGGTGAAATTTTAAACTTGGGGTATGCATGCCTAACCAGGTCTTACAATCATATGCCCATTTACATTAAAATAAAAATTCTACAATTCCAAAGTAAATATTTATTTTTTCATTGATAGTGAATCCACCATCAATGCTCTTGTTGTTGCTAACAACTCTCATATTTTACATTTCCACAATTTGAAGTTATTATTAATAATAATAATCTAATTTTAAGGTCAGGACCACCAAATGGGTGTATGAGACCCCAAAAAATCCATATTGTCATAAATAAATCAAATATATATATCTCCACCACAAAAAGCTTCAAACTCTGTGACCTCCACAATACTTGGTCTTTATATATATTCTTAACCATTAGGTCTGTGACCTCCACAATACTTGGTCTTTATATATATTCTTAACCATTATTAGGCTCTCTCTCTCTCTCTCTCTCTCTCTCTCTCTATATATATATATATATATATATATATATATATATACACCTTCAAACTTCCATAAAAAAATAAAAAATAAAATTATGACTTCAATATATATTTCAATTTGACATATTTAAAAACTATATATATTACCCTAACCTCTGCACATGAATCTCCACACAAGAAAACCTCCATGAAAAATTCCTCCATCATGGCTTATCCACTGTCATATCCGAACCTTTTTCTGTGTGTGGCTTCCTCAAAACATTAGAGTGAAATTGGATGAACTTGGACTACTATGTCAGATGGTCTTTCTTTTTAAAGAATATTTTGAATATATATATTTTTAAATATCTCTCCAATAAAATATTTTTCCCCACCGTCTTGAACTTCAAAAACATATATTTATTTTTTTCTCGACAAAACATAAGTCGACGTACTTTTGTGTTTAAAATCAACAATTTTTAAACTTTGTACCTTCACAATTTCCAATCTTTGTGGCCTTCACAAGAGTTTGTAGTCTCCTAGTGGCTCTTCCTCCAAAAATGGGGCGGCTCTTTCACTAAACTTAGCAGCCAAATTTGGTTGCATCCATAGGGGTTCGAAAATCAACTCCTTGACTGGCACCCTCATTCTTCCTTCCTTGTAGAACTCGACCAACTCCCTCATTTCTTTGTGTGAATGACCATCAAATCTGAAATAATTACGACTCCGTCTCCTTCGTTTTGCTTGGAAGTAGCGAGTGCAGAATGACCATACACTAATAGAATTTTCAATCACCTCTTTCACCTTCGCTTACCACTTGTCAGTGTTTTAAGAGCTTAAACACAATAATAAATGCAAGAAATATTAAAATAAATACAAATAAATAACTCAGATAACAAACTGTCAAGTAAACGTCCATGGGGAAATAGGCTTATAGTCAAGCTTACCCACTATCCCATACATCTCTTGGGATATATATATATATATATATATATATATATATTGAAACCATTACATAGTTACGAGAACTACCACCCATTATACAAATTTCCACCGGTTTCATAAACCAACACCATTAAATTTAGAACTACCACCCATTATACAAACTTCCATTGGTTTCTTAAACCAAAACCACTAAATATTTACATAAGTAAATTTTAGTTTTACATTTTTTTTAATTGATTGTTGTCATATTTTAACACTGGGGGTTTAACAACATAAAATTGTCAATTTTCTCACGTTTATATCACCTAATTTGGGTGAAAATGCCAAGGCATATAACATAGAACATTTAGACAATGCCCAAATTTAATCCAATGCCTTTTGACCAATTCTTGGAACTCTTCTTTCTCCACCAAACTAAGATTAAATTTGAGAGGGCTAACAGAGTTATTATCCTACTCCTCCAATTAAATTAGTTTGGGAAACTCATCAAATCCTCTTCTTATATTTACCCAACTCCTTATTTTATCTATTTCAGGTAGAATTTGATCTCTTTGACACTCAATCCTTTCTTCATGTGTTGTTCTTATGGAGGTGATTCTAAAATATAAAAATATATATTATTGTAATAAAAAGTTTATAATATTATATAAAATAATTAAAATTAAATATGGTTTGTCTCACCAAAGTAAAGTTACATTAAAATATTATATAAAAAAATAAAAAAATACTTACATTAAAAAATAAAACATAACAAGTAAATAAATTATAAAATAATAAAAAAGCACACATTAAAAGGGCTCAAATTTCTTCAAATTTCTTTACAGAGTCGTCAGGTCCCGTCTTTTTTCTACACCAACACGATTGGGCTCCCACAAGGCGATGAGATGGGATGAATGTGCCCCTTGTGGACCAATTCTTCAATCTTCCGCTTGGTCTACTCATTCTCAAACAAAGAGTGGTGGTAGACTATCCCATTGGGTAGCGATGTGTTGGGGGTCAGATCGATGGGATGAATCACCTGACAGTGTAGAGGTACCCCATTAGGTGAGGAGAAGATATTTGTGTATTATTGCATGACCTTATCCACTTGATTATGTTGTGTGGAGAGGTCGGCCGCATAGGCCCTGGATGTGGTTGCGATCTTACGCTTATTCTGAGAGTGAATCACGAAGAAGACAAACTTATTGGTATGAGAGATTACCTTCCTGCATTTCTTGGAAGAGATCAAGGAAATAGCACTATGTGGGACTTCCTTGGGTATTCTTGGCAGCCATTTCGCATTTTTATCCTATCCTTATAAGCTGCCTACACAAGTGTTTTGGAACCCTTGATTCTCATCGCAATCTTTTGAACAAAACAACACTATTATCTTGTGCATTTGCACACCTGCCTTTTGTTCTCGTTTTCACGACTGCAAGCGTGAAAACCTTGAGTTCAAAGTCATGTCGATAGAAATCATCACTGGATTATTATGGCTACTCTTGTCTATGTGTTCATTTCACTTCTAATTCAATAATGGTCACACAGTTGGCAAGACACCAAATCTTTACTCACTTTTTTTTTTTTAATATGACTTCATTTTATAAGTTTGCGATGCAATGGTGTTCTAGTGATTGTGATTGAGTCCTTGATACAATGGTGGTTTGATGTTCTATTGTCTTTGGTCAAATTATTTAGTGTAATGGTTTCATACAAAGCATAAGTTTTATGGTCAAATCTTGGAGCTAAATTCGAAATATTGTTTTAAATCATGCAAACATTATTGTTGTGCAAATATTCGGTTCGACTTATCATAGTTTTCAATAGTTGTTTGATTCGCATTACTTTTAACACACACCACTAGTGATTTGAATCACCATAGCACCGTCGATTGTACATTCTATATGAATGTTTTGCATGGGTTTGTTTCCTTCCACCACCCTCGCACACTTAGGCATTAATGTCTGCCTTGTATCTCGGGTTACCTCTGTTGGTTTCGGGGAAGCCTGTGAGCTTGCGGTCCTGCATATACCCTGTCCAAACCCTTGTCTGTTTACCCTGCTCACTATGTGATTCTCTCCTATGGCACCTGTGGTGTGCATAGAACCTAATGGCATCCAAACGCTCCTGCTATTTGAAAATTCTCGTAAAGACCTGGAGAATAGCGGCTGGCTAGTTTTTATCCAAAAATTTGAGGGTTTCAACCTTACGGTCGCCCAACAGTTCGCCCTCACGTTCGACGGATGTAGGGCTAAGGTTGGGGATATCCAACTTGAGCTAAATGAGGAATTCCTCAGCTCATCTATAGGCTTACCAGCTAGAGGGTAGAGGTGGTTTAAGAATTCAAAAGTGGACGAGGTACCATGGCCGCTCCTATTCACATCGAGGAAGATTGTTAGTTGTGATAGAGGTATTCATGTCACTGCCCTTAAGAGTAGGTGGCATGATCTATTAGCAATTGTTAAGCAATTTGTGACTTGCGAAGGTCGTTATGGTTTGGTGTTTCTTTATCATCTCAGGTAGCTTATGAATTTTATAGACTACCCTCTGAATATGCCTCACTACCTCCTACACAGCCTGTATAAAATGTCCAAACGATTTAAGCGTGAGAAGGCTGATAGCAGCCTTTTCCATCACGGCTTGATCAAAATCATTATCGTGCATCATTTGAAGCTTAGTGGTGATTGTTGGCAAGCCTTCCTATCAAGGAATGGCTTCGCCACTCTCGCGTGTGGCCAAGTGGACAAGGTTGTGGTCACTGAAACCCTAGTTGGGCCTGTCGTGCCACCTCCTACCCTTCTACCCCCTGTCAAACCCTCAAACTGCCCCAACATTGACCTACCCGATACCATGGCCGACCCATGTGCTAAAGACAATACTAAAACCATCAAGAGGCCTGTAAGGAAGAAAGGCAAAGGTGATACTGGTGTCAATAGTAAGGGAAAGAAGAATGCACGATGGATATCTAGATGTGCTCGGAACAAGCCCAAACAAAACTATGACCAGAAGCCTATCGTTTTGAGCGAGGATTCAGACTCTGAGATTGAATGTTTCTTGACTGAGGAATACCCTTACTCTCATGGTATTTGTTCTGTGGAACCCTATGACTACGTTTCCAACTTACCACCATGTCTCAAGGATGACCCTAATTTCCAAGGAATTAAGTTTGACTGTGGAACCCCTGGTAACTTGAAAGAACCCTCACCTGTAATGCCAAGGCCCGATCAACCACCGTGTACTCAATGCAATTCTTGGTTTGAACGTTACTACACGGATGTTCCTCTGTTGCAATCTAAAATTAAATCATTGGAGGAACAGGTTACTATGTTGTCAAAGGAAAACGACAGGCTACAAGACAACGAGAAGAAGCAAAAGACTACGGGTTCAATTGTCTTCAAAAATGTTGAGGCAGCAACTACCTTTGTCAACTCAAAGTTATCCTGACTGAATCGTTTTTCTACAGCCTAGGTATGTATTTCAACATCGATTTTTGAATGATTTGGTTAACCAATTGTGTTTGCTCCAAATTAGTTCTATTTATTTGAATAGATTCAAAACGATTTTGTTTACTTCGAATTACCAAGAATGATTTTGTTTTCAAAAGATTTCGTTTTGAATTAGCATAAACTATTTGCATTGAAGATTTGTGTGCTAAAATCGAATATAGCTATGTTTTGATTAATACGATTTTATTGCTCTTGAATTAGTATAACGATTGTGTCGACCCTGAGTTAGTTCGATTCATTTCTATTTGGTTTGATTTAGAAACGATGTTGCATGCCTTGAATTAGCATAGTCGTTTGTGTATGCGTTGGATTAGTATCAAAGATTGGTTTGATATAGTTCTATTATTTTTGAATTAAAAAATGATTCTGTTAGTTTTGTTTTGATTCAAAAATGATTTTGTTAAGTTCTGAATTGACACAAACTATTGCGTTTGTGTTAAGTGAGTACGAAAGATTTGTTTGATCGATTATAGTCTGTTTCGATTGAAATTGATTCAAAAAAATAATTTCGTTGATTTTGAATTGTCAAAACGATTCTGTCTGTTTCAAATTGGTAATAAAAAGGTTGATTGACAGATCGCGTATATCCTTGTTACCATTCGGTTAATTGAACACGATTTCGTTTGTTTCAAATTGGCATAAAAGATTTGGTTACTTCTAGCGTGAATGATTTGCTTTGCTTTAAATTAGTAATTAAGGATTTGTTTAATAGGTTGAATGTATTTTTGTTTATCATTTGGATTGATTTAAAACGATTTTGTGTGTAAATATGACCAGCTACAGAATCGTGAGATTCTGTAGCTAGTCATAAAATTTAGATTTTTCTTAATTTTACAAATAAAACATTATCTAAACTTGTTTATTCTTGTCCACCTACAGGTACATACGAATTGCAATGGGAAATTGGACATGTTGTGGCAATTTAGAACATGTTTTCTGTCATATAGTTTTGTTTTAGGTTGTTAGTTTTAGCTAGAAATAGAGATTTGGGAGATTGTTCCCAGATTTTTCCAAACAGTTTTTGACAATTCCCACAGGGATGTTTTACCCTGTGGCCTTTATATACTCATTAATTTTTGTAAAGAACCCATCACTGTTGGGAGAACAAAAGCTATGGATTTATGATGATACAGACTCGAATGGAAGTGGATCTTTTGTAACAACTTTAGCTTTCAATTTATCATACTTTCGTTCAAGTTTTGTGCATTTTAATTTGTGATCAAGTCATTGACTACTTTAGATATCAAGACTTGTTACAGGTTAATGCGATGTGATTTAAATTATGTCCATATCTTATGTATCTCTTTTTTAGTACAACAATTACTCTGTTTCAATTTAAGGAATAAAGGTTTATCTTCTTCGTTAAATGAATTGTTCTGTGCAAATCTTCCCACGGGGATTTATCTAACTGTGATGATTTGTAAATTATAAAATTGTTGTCGTTTTATGTCTTGTTTGTTCTGTCATTTATACTCAAAGAGCACTGCTGCTTCCTGTTACTAGAATCTTGTGAAAAATCTGGTGCGGGTTTCCTCCCACTAAACAGCTAAATCAAGTACTGAGCACAGGACAAATAGGAAGCGTTACTTCAGGTCAGTTTGATATTTGCGATTTAATAGTTAATAAATTCGAGAATTCTCAGTAGTTTTAGATAGATATATAGTTTTGTTTTATAGTATAGATTGTTATCTCAATTGCTTAGCTTAGTTAGTTTTTATTTCTCTTCTTTCACAGAAAAGATATAAAAAATCAAAAATAAGGGTTTCGCTGTCATAAGGCATTTTACCAATGATTTTTGCAAATTTAGATCAAAATTTGTATTATGTAAGTACTATAAATATATAATTGAGATCTAATTCTGTTGATAACAGAACATTTAATTCCATAGAATTATTGTTGTATAATACTAGACAGTAAACTGTATATATATATTTCAGATTTGTTTATAGTTTGCTTTAGTTGTTGTTTTCATTTAGATTAGTTCCTTTAGTTTAGTTTTTCTTTCATTTTTCTAGGACTTAGATCGGCCAACGGAGCCGCTAAACCTGTCGGGGTGGATCATTCCAAACGGATTTGTTTATTTGGACAACCCCGAATAAGATCCACTCCTCTAGTTGACGAGCATTCAATTTCACCCGTCAACAAGTATCTTGTACAATTTCCTGTCCAAAGTAATAATAACACTACAAGGCCTAGACTCATATACAACATGACATTTCCATAAATAAGGTTGGACCAAAATAACATTACAAACTTTGAGAGGAGAAACATCACACAATACCTCGTCTTTGAAGGGATTGATTTCGTATGATAGATGGCACTGTTGGTTGACACGGATATTTCTTCCTTGGCAGAGCCATCCATTGGTGTAGGGATGCGGATACAGTATTGTCGACAGGGCTAGCCGCTTGACGACCTCTACTGAGATGAGGTTATTCTGGCTACCACTATCAACGATGAAGTGCAGCGGGGTGCCTTTCACCCACATCTGTGAATGAAAGAGGTGCTCTCCTTCATCTAGATTGTCTGGTTCATCGGGCTGAATCTTGGTGGTAGCAATGGTGGAACTGGGTTCCACGTCAATGATATGTCTCCCCCTTTCTAGTTCTGAATTAGAGTTGAAACCTGCATCTGATTCATAGGCTTTCACCTCAACCACCAGCGACGACTTTGAGAGGAAATAAAGAGTGTTATGCCAGAGGCTCTTATGGAAGTCGCACCACTTCCCAATATCTTTCTTTGTCTTTCCAGTGTCCTTCTTTTCTTGCGGCTTGGAATGGTTTTCATGAGTTTTTCCATATTTTCCTTGTCCTTTGTTCTATGGGTTGGGGCTACCCTTTCCTTGATTTTGTTGTGAGGGGTTCCCAGGCCCAAATTTCTACGTCTTTTGTTTAATATTCTAATAGATCTTGATGGCATATCAATAAGTCGTGCCCAAGGATGATATGTCTAGAAAATCCATTTCGGTATAGATGTATCTATGCAGACCACTATGATACTTGAGCACCAGATGTTTCTTAGAATATTTGATACCCATCTTGGTGCGCAAGGTATGGAAAATATTTGTGAACTCTAGAACTTCTTGGTCTCTTTCCTAACGCAATGTGGTCCATTTTGTATACAGGTCATCATAAATTCCAACAGGGTAGTATTGTTTCTTAATAGCATCCTTGAAGAACTCCCAGGTGACTGCTACTATAAATAATGAGGGTTCCTTTGTTTCCTTTTTCTCATAGAAAGCTTCCCACCAATATTTGACATGGGGAATGACTTTGAGGAGCGCAAAAGTAATCTTTTCTCTATTCGAAAAGTTATGGACAGAAAAATACCCTTCTAGTAGATTCAACTATTTGTCTACAACATATGCATCTAGTTGACCTTCAAATATAGGAATATCGAATTTGATTTGTACCTTGAAGGGGGCAGCACCTCTGCTCGAGGAAGATGTGTCTCCTATTGGTAGTCGTTGAAGGATTTGCGCTAAAATATACATCATCTCATTCTTTTGTTGCATGAGGGATTCCTAGAGAAATATTTTGAAAGGATCTCATGTCCCGTCGTCTTTCTTTTCTTCCGCCATGATAGGTTGCTTGGGCATCCGAGAGATTTTTTCCTCAAGAGAAACAAGCTCAAGACCCAATTCTTTGTACCTTGACCTCGTCGGGGACATGCATTAAGAACGATAAGGAGTAGACTGCTCTGATACCACTGATACATATTTTAAGAGAAGAAACAAATGAATACATATTATTATTATGCTTAACATAGAATAACAGAGATACAGTAAAACTGGCTTCTATTCAATAAGGAAATATGTTCAAACTGTAAAAATGTAGTGGAAAACAAGCTTGCTATAATGGTGGTGACTTATCTCTAAGAAGAGATGTGACGACTGTGCCCATTCACAAGAAGATGAATACAATGAGGCTCTCCAAGAAGTTTTTACAAAAATAGGAATTCCAAAAGCCTAGACATCCAAAAACCTAACCCTAGGAGATGAAGCACCAAAAGTCATTTGGGCCTCGTTAGGGTAAGCTAGTACATCAACTTCTTGGGGTCATAAATTTTGCATACGATATTTGTTTTAGGTGCACAATAGCCCATTGGAAAGGTCTATCCGAGGAATGCACATGTTGTCAAAATTTGAATTTTTCGACAATCTAACTTCTAGTGAGCCCTAAAAACACTATTTATGGCCTCAAAATGGCCCAGAAAGTCGAGGACCTGAAAACTAAAAAAATACTTCCAAACTGGAAAACTGCCAAAATGAACCAGTTGGAATAGGTGGGATGCCATCGAAATCCATCCGGATCAGCCATTCCTACCATTAAATCCGATGGTAAGACTACAAAATTCTTCATGTTCAACCAGATTATAGCCCGATTCAGAATCCCAAAATAGATTGTCATTGATCATGGAATTCACTTTCAGAATGAAATGATGAAAGAGTTAGCATTAAAATTAGGGTTTAAGCATGGTCATTCTTCCCCTTGCTATCCCTAGTAAAATGGAAAAGTAGAGGCAGTGAATAAATATATTAAGATGATTTTGCAAAAAATTGTTAGCTAGAGTAAATCTGACAGGCATTTGATGCTTTACCCTGCACTTTGGGCATACCAAACCACGGTAAAGACTTCCATTGGTTTCTCTCCTTTTCAATTACTAAATGGTATGGATTCGATTCTTCCAATTGAATGCAAAATCCCTTCCCTTAAGTTGGCAATTGAGCTCCTACCTTACACATCTAATCTTCAAGAACACCTCGTGCACCTGGAGCACCTCAATGAGCAGTGTTGATATGCCTCTACGTATATCGAAGTGAATAAATGATGTGTTAAGGTTCAATACGATAAGTTTTTTTGTCCCCATTAGTACGTTGAGGGTGACTTAGTTATCCTTTATGACCAAGCCAAAGAACTGCTGGGGGTAAATAATTTCAACCCCATGTGGCACGATCCTTATATCGTGCAATGTGTCTTAGAGAAAGGAGCCTATGAATTAGAATATTATGAGGGGAATATGTTGGATGATCCTAGAAATGGGCTCTAAATTAAAAGTTATTACACTTGAGCCCTCAAACTTGGGCGTGACATTTGTATACTAGTATATCTTAGTGCATATATGTCTTTATCTTTTCTTTGTGTCATCGTCTTGTTGGTCAAGTTTTCCCTTGGTTGGAATATGTCAACGAAATATTTGGTTTACTTAGGATTTGTGGATAGTGCCAATCATCATACGCAAAATATGGCTTCCACCACTTGGGTCATTTACTCACCCGAGGGTCAACTAGTGTCTTCAGGGGGCGTTTGTCTAGAGCCATCAACGAATAATGTGGTTGAGTATAACGTCGTTATAGAGCTATTACATGACATCATTTCACATGGTGTTCGATCTTTAGAAGTTTTCTTGGACTCCCAGTTATTCGTATGTCAGTTGAACGGTAGTTACCATGTGAGAGATCTTATTCTACTTTGACGATTCCTACGGGTACAACTTTTGGAACGATACTTTGATTCTCTTACTTATAACCACATCCCTAGAAGTTCTAATCAAGTATCTGATGCATATGCTAATTACATTTTAGATTGGAATTTGTCACATAACTAAGTAAATAAAACACATTCATATGTTTACACATTGTAACATACATAAGTAAAGCTGAAGACCAATTTTTTTTTTTTTATATTTCATCCTTCCAAGTCCAAAAAATATGGTTTCATAGTACAAAATGGG
This sequence comes from Picea sitchensis, assembly GCA_010110895.2. Classification (NCBI taxonomy): domain Eukaryota; kingdom Viridiplantae; phylum Streptophyta; class Pinopsida; order Pinales; family Pinaceae; genus Picea; species Picea sitchensis. Next base: position 69,815 of record SNQJ01S0036626.1, read on the forward strand.
TCTCACTCCCTCAAAATACATATATGGTCGATACATAGAATGACCATGGAATCTATTCATGTGGTTCTGAATGTGTATCATGATAGCACACTATGACATTTGCAATATGCTGAAAGAGTCGCACCCATGCACGAGGTACACTCACCACCTACCACTGCATCGCCTCTAGCAGATCCTCCACTTGAACCATATGAATCATGTGCATCAATCGAGACAGGTTCCCCTACACATTTTGTAGCATTCTCTACACATCCATGCCTACTATCTCATCCCCTCTGCCCCTTCATCGATGTCATGGGAATCCCTCTCGCCATCCTGTAAATACGTCTGTGTAACAAATAAATTGTTAATACTCGATACCATGTAAAAATATTTGCATTTTTTATTTTTCCTTTATCAAAATTGAAAAACACAAAAAAATAAAATACATAAAAATTATTTCTTACCAATATCACCATAGGTGGAACTTGGTGCCAATGGCATGTCAGTATCCCCTCTATATTTGATCCCTCCATAAGGATAGTTGTCAATTCCTATGACGTGTCAGAGCCACCAGGAAAAGAACTCATCATTATAAGGGGTTGGCACCCTACCACCTCCTAACTGCCTCATCACATCGTTCCACCGTGACATGGATGGATTGCATAGTCCATGTGGAGTAATATCTACTCTAGGGATAAAAAATGGAACCCTCTCAAAGAAAAAACTACAAAGTATGGATGCAAATCCAAAATTTTTCATTCGCACTTGTTTGTAATCCATCAACTGGCTCTTCATGTTGGCCAGCAGTGAGGTAAACTAGTCACAAATAGTGGGTCTTAGACATTCCATCACATAGAACATGAGTGGCCTTGATTCCTAGTGAAATGATTCTGACCTTGAAATTTGTGTGAGTACAAGCACGATGATCTTTAGACTCAGGTTCTCGATCGCCCTGATAGGGAGTTGGCTCCCTACTTTATCTGTGCCTGCAACATAGTGGGTGGAAATTTACTCCTCCATAGCCATACCACCTCCAGCCCCTCGGGCCTTGACATTCACCACCTTGCCTCGACAATACAATCTCGTAATAAAGTATATATCATCCAATTCAATCCTCAATGGTTTCCCATCGATATTGAAGGACTTTGTCTATGGATCCCAATAGTTTACTAGTAACTGGAGCAACATCACCTGATCCCTCATTCCTTTGAGATCCAAAAAATTATAAAGGCCACATCGTTTCAAATCTTGTTGGGACCTTGCATCTCGTCCCACTACTGCATTTATCTCCTCATGCTCCCTTTCCCTCCATTCAATAACCATCCTACAAATGAAAGACCATTGTTGGGTTAAAGACCATCAAAAAAATTGTTCACTAAATTGTACGTGGGATATGTTCCTTATGACAGTCACATATAGGGATTCATATATGTGTTCAAGCTTCACTTTTCCCACGTATACGCAACTCAATGATCTGTCACCCATGTACACCCTAGTTTCCATGTAACCTCCTTTAATACTCAAAAAATGGGGGCTAAAACTGGAATTTAAGCCATTGAAATTGAAGAGGATGGGATGATCACTTACTTGGTCTAGACGATTGTTGATTCTATTGATCATAGCTCCTGTAATCGCCACTTGAAGATCATGGGAAAAATTGCCTAAAATGCACTATGTGGGTAAAAAAAACTCAAATGGTATGGTAAAATGTTTTATTTTTACTATTATTAGAAAATTTTACCCACTTTCTATAGTTATTTTCTATTTTTGACCTTATGGACTAATTGTGCAATGGGAAGAATTGGTTTTTAGTGGTTTTGTCCAGGATTTTTATGAATTGTCAGTGTTCTACCACATGTTCATGCCTTCGATAGGTATATTATTTCACCAACATATATGATAGGTTTTCACTCTGCTTTTCATTTTTGCATCATCCTATGACTTTGTTCCATACACCATAGGCATGAACCCATTTCTTAGCGACACAAAACCTTCTCACTACAACTAGAAGTGTCATTATTAAGTGGTAGAGACTTACCAAACATGGGTGCCCTAGTTAAAACCTTTGTGTTATTTGGTGCCCATGCAGAAGTTATTCCATAGGAATAAGAGTTCCTTATAGTCCCAATATGACTTTTCATTCGAGCCACATTTTCTTACCCACAAGAATTTTGACTATTACCTATGGGACTCCCCCCGAATCTTGGTTAACCTCTTTTCTGACTCCCGAAAAAATGAAAAGACTGTCGAGTGAACTTGTCTCTTTCACACTCACTAAATTATTTTGAAAGGATGTCTACTTGGTATAATTTTAAACCTTTTCCAGACCAAGTAGACTAATTACAAAAAAGGAATACTATAGTCACCATTGGCTACAAGAGTTCTCCTAGGTATTGTTTTATACTTTTTCCGACCTAGGGGAATAAATCTACGAAAAAATGACATTTTTTTAGTTAAGTTGTAATTTCATTCCATCATCCTGCTTTCATTTTTTAGCCTATTTCTGGTTCCTTGTTTCTCATTATAAGCCTCTTGCCTCTGCAATTTGCATCACTAGCCAAGAAGTTCCTTCCATATATCCTTTGTAGTTCCTTGACACCCTTTACCCTTAGAGGAAGCATCCCCCCGAGTGTCCATGCCCCGCATGCACTTCCTTGCATTGAGCATAGGTATGTTCCAATACTTGGAACTAGTTAATTACTCGTGACACTCATTTCCTCTCCTATATCATAGCATTTTTTTTCCTATGAAAAACCAAAAAAAGGATGGGCGGGAAAAGAATATTATCTCTTATCGACAATAGTCGTGTCGCCTTTGAATAGAGAACAAAAATTTGAGTCCATTTTCATCCAAAGTTTGGATTTAGCATGACCTTAGGAATATGAGCTCGTTACTGAGAGTTTACTCCTCCAACTGGTTATTCTTCGAGTCCGTGTTTTCTTGGGAATACATTTGGGAATACATCAATGTCTCTTGATTGATGGATTCTTAAAGTGTTTGACCTCAACACCCTTATTCATAATTTTCGAATGTACTCGATGCCTTGACACTTACTTTCATTATCGGTGGGTTTTCTCGTGTTTGTTAACGGTATACCTTAATGACCGGTAATCAAACGAAGTTTCATTGTGTTCAACCTCAACTCCTCTATTCACATGATGTAGAATTGCACCTTTGGCGGATAGTGTAGAAGAACTCCATCTTGGAGTAGCAACATTCCTTATTTGTTGTTGTCTTTCATTGGACCAATACCTATATGACTTCAGTGATCATGGGAGATCATATTGCAGTCCATTGTATACAGATATCTTCACTTGATTTTGAGACTGGACTCCACTATGTCTTGTTCGTGACTATGATAGCCTATGGCATATGTCCACTTTGTATTGCTTATTCATGGCCATGAACAACTATTTGATATATTTCCCTATGGATCTACAGTGTAATTCAAATTGACATCCATGTATACAAAGTGATTATGGATTGTAATATTCTCATGAGTAACTAGTACTTCAAGTTCAATCTTCATTACTACACTTCCAAGAATTATAATGTATTTCGTCCATCGCATATAGTCCTTTGACCTCACACATTAGGGGGAATCTATTACAACAATTTTTTCCTCACTCCATGCAACTTGCTTAGATGGCCTTCCATTTCCCTCTGTAGAATTGAAGTCCCCTTTTTGTTCATTCAAGAGACAAAAATGCACATTTTTATACATATATTCTCCCTATTAGTTATACAACAAGCGTATATGCAGGTTGCATCACTATATCCCGCATACATCAGATTTAATGCTCAAAAATTAAAACTTATGTTTGGTTTCCATGCCATGTCACGAGATCCATGACCCTTGACCTTCCATATACTGGAAATGCTTTAAATCGTCCCTTCCATTCCATTTTGAGGCTATAAATTGAGCTATATCCAAGCCTTGAGGGTGATTCGACAATTCAACTTTGACAACAAAGACACTCTGGAGAAATTTCACTTCATATTAAGTCTATATCCCTTTGTCCTTGAAACTCTAAACTTCTTGTTTTCATCACCTAAGCTCTTGCTACTTTGTGATGGAGAACCTCATTGAATCCTATATATGAGCTTGCTTTTACAGAGGATTGAAGTGGTGGAGGCCCAGCTGGAGGGACTTAGTTTATCGATTCTGATATGTGTCATTACAGAAGTTTGTCACCTATGTACTTTTGCTGATCATTTTAATACAAATACTTTTTTCTCATCCAATTTATATCTTGCAAATATTTGAATTATTATTCCATGGGAATATTTTTCATGTATGTTAGTGGATTGTGCTAATTTATATGCTAACATCATATATTATCACCATATGCCTGCGTATCTTGGTTGTTGAGGACAAGTTGCAGGTATAAAGCTTTGGGTCGTGTGCTCAATGGTGGTCTTCTTCGAATGTATGTATGAGGTAGGATTTTAGCCTTGCGTTGTTAACATTTCATTTATATAGCATACTTGATATTAAAGTTAATTTTTGTGTGTTGTTCTTTCTGTTGTGGTTTTCCCCTAGCCATAGAGATATTTTCCTTGTAACACAATTAATACCTCTTCTCAATCTATCATGTGTAGTTGGATGTACAACCTGAAGAAGACATTGATATATACCTAGACTAACTGATTGGCGAATTGTCGAAGCTACAACCATATGGAAATGAGGTTCTATCGATATCCCAAGGGATATAAGTAATCTCTGAGTGCCTGGAAAAATCCATCCCATGTCATGATGTTTGCATGTGTTGGAGAGACAGGTTCACCGAAGTCTATGACCAAGGAACAATTCTCCAACTGATTATCCCACCAATCTTGCACAATTCTCTCCAACTGCAGGCTTGCGATATGAAGTTTCATGTATTTGGTCGTCTCGAGACATGTCTTGAAGTAGGTGGAAATACTGTGAAGCCAAGATTCGATAGTATCTCCATTCATTTGGCCTGAAAACTTTGGAAATTGAAAGCGTGTATTGAGATTCATGTGTGTTGGAGATCAAAATTACTGCATACACAGTAATTCATGTAGAGCCATAGTTAAATCTTGAATTAGTGTGGTTACATTAGACGTGAAATCCTCCATAGATGGATCCTTTCATGATGTCATGATTTTCATTCACCACTTAGTTTTCTATGAGGCTAGAAGCTATGTAGAGAGACAATTAGAACCTAAGCGCACTAAGGAAGGAATTTCCCATTCTAAGAAGGGCTCTTTCAGGTCCTGTGTAGAGGATGCATTGAAAAAACCTGAAGAGGGTGTGTGGAGAAATCTTGAAGGGGTCACACTAATGAGGGAACACTGACATGTTGGAGAGATGTGCATTGAAACCCCTTGATAGATCACACACTAGAATACCTGAAGAGGGCACATTGGAAGCCTTGACAAGGATGTTGGACTATGAGAAAAAAAAAAAAAATTAACTAGTGGATTTCCTTTCATCTAAATCTCATTTTCGAGTGGAAGTTGGTTAGGATCTAGGCTTTGATACTAATTGATTTGAAATGAAAACCTGAAAATGCATGTAGCAACACAATGCGCACTGGAAAACAAAACAAAGATAGCACTGCAGAGAAGAAAGATGCAAAGCATACAAAATTGAGAAGACAATATTAAACATAAAATGACCATCAATCTATTCAATAAGAGAGGGGTTAACTTTATTAGGTTGGGATACTTTTTCCTCTACATTATTAGCTGTTACAAATGGAAGTTGTTTCTTTATTCTAGAGCACCATACTCAACAATATTGGTGAGAGTTGTTTACAATGCAACTGACTGACACAAACTAACATGCTAATAGAAATTTTAGAGCACATTGCTCAACTAGACTCGCAAGGGTTGTTTACAATGTAACTAGTTGACACAACTGACATACTAACTCTTTATTAGGAAGTTTCATTCTCAACAAGACTGGCGAGGGAAGTTTACAATAGAATTTACTAACATCCTACTAAACATTCTCATGTTGAGTGGTGAAGGAAGGGGTGGGCCCTTTTTGGTGGCCCAATAGATATATATCTATTTTGGAATTGTTACATACTTACAATAACTACCACCCATTATAAAATCTTCCATCAGTTTCGTAAACCAACACCACTAAATATTTACATAAGTAAATTCCAGTTTTACATTTTATTTTAAGTTATTTTTGTCACATTTTAGCAATCTCCACCTTGACAACAATTTACATTATACCTTTCCCAAGCCCATTCATCACCTATTTTACAATCCAAGATAAGTAAAGCACCACCACAACCTCTCTAACAATACTAGTTTCATGAACATGTCTACACAATTTTCTCTAGTATGGACCACTCCACCTCCATTAGTAATATGTCTTACAAAACCATTCATTGTCCCATTTTGATACATTATAAGGTTTTTCAAATGAACAATGCTTTGACCACCACATAATCCCTTATCATGTACTTGTCCAAACTTACCTAATAGATCATTGAATTCTTTTGAAACATAACCTGAGGTAGGTCTCCTCTTGTCCAAATCTTTTGAATCATAAACATAGACTAAATCACTACAACCATTGTAGGTGATACTCATGCCTCTAAAATATTGAAGCACCTATTTCACTATTTAACCTGCATTTTCCATGTACACACTGACAAAACCAACAACATGTGAAATATCTTACCATTTCATCACATACATCAAAATTTCTACTAGCATATGATACATGAGACATATAACCCTTTTATTCTTCATTACTAGGACATAAACCTAGATAAAGCTTGCAATGGAAAGACAAAGGAATATTTATCGGTTTAATATTATTCATACCAAAATTCTTGAGTATATTCTTCACATACTTCTGTTGTGATAACGAAAGATTACCATCTTTCCTATCTCTATGTATTTCATGACCAAGATTTATTTTAACTACTCCTAGATCCTTCACATCAAACGTCCTAGCCAACTGAGACAACTTGTTGATCTCAAACATGATTGCACTTGATATAAGCATAACATATAGCACCAAGATAATGAACATTGCATAAATAAAATTGTTATACTTACTAAAATTGTAAAATTTGGCTGACCACGAAGGAATCAAACATCTTGTACCATTTCATGCTCTAGATTTATGTCACACAATGAATTCTTGAGTTTGCAAACAAATTTTTTTTGTGATCTTGAACTAACATTTATGGTTGTTCCAAATACATCTCCTTATCCAAAAAATCCATGTAAAACTATTTTAACATCTAGTTGCACTAACTCAAGATCAAGTAACAAAACTAATGCCAACACAACTTGAATAGAAACAAGCTTAACAACTGATGAGAAACTTTCATGGAGTCAATACCTTCCAAATACCCTTCTTCTACTAGTCCAGTTTTGTACCTTTCATATTTTATTATGTCTAATTTTATGAGAGGTGATTCATCAAACAATATATCTCTATTAATGATTATTCTGTGTGTAGTAGTATCCCACAATTTGTATCCCTTAACACCATCACCATAACCAACAAAGATCTACCTGTTTGATCTCAGTCCTATTTAGAATTTGGATAAGAGCATAAGAATCACAACCAAAAGTTTTGCATTTGAGTAATCACCAAATGACCTATTCATACCTCTTATGGAATCTTCCATTATTTTGCAACTGATGGTCACCAATTTAGCAAATAGCACAACCGCTTCTACCCACAAATATTGCTACAACTTGGTATTAATGAGCATGCCCCTTCGATCCCATCTTCCTTGCAATAATTTCCAACTTCCAAGGATGTGAACCTGCCTCCATCATCTATTCTCAAAATACTTCATTGACCTTCCTTTACTCTTTTCACCACAAATATCTAAACAAATCATCATCTCTATAGATAAATATAGACCTATCTCTCTAACCTGGACACTTTCACTGCTCCACATTGAACTTTCCATTCAAAACCTTAATGAAATCTAGCCAAGCCATCTAAATTGAATCTTTGTCGCTCACCTCCAAGTACCTTACGATTGATTCTCAATGCTCCACATTGACCTGAACATTCCGTTGACCCAGTCTGGCCAAGACAACCAAGTAAGCCTCTGCTTCTCACCTCTAAGACCATTCACAATAGACCTCACCAAGCCTTTGAATAGGATTAATTTCATGCAATCCATGGGATCTAAAACCATGGGCTATCAAAAAACATGTGTCTGAAACCACAACTCTTCACCTAAATTTCACCCCCTTTCCCATGACCAAAATGGGCCAAAGTTACCTCAAATTTAGGGTATTTCATAATACTTCATGTTTCCCCTTATCACCTAGGTCTATGTCTAGAATTTACTGGTGAAATTTTAAAATTTGGGTATGTGTCTTACAATCATATGCCCATTTACATTAAAATAAAAATTCTACAACTCCAAAGTAATTTTTTTTATTTTATTTGATAGTGAATCCACCATCAATGCTTTGTTGTTGCTAACAAATCTCACATTTTACATTCCCACAATTCGAAGTTAATAATAATAATAATAATAATCT
>SNQJ01S0036626.1:78317-95874 GCA_010110895.2 Picea sitchensis
AAAAAAAATTATGACTTCAATATAGATTTCAATTTGACATATTTAAAAACTATATATATTACCTCAACCTCTGCGCAGGAATCTCCACACAAGAAAACCTCCTTAAAAAATTCCTCTGTCATGGATTATCCACTATCAGATCCGAACCTCTTTCTGTGTGTGGCTTCCTCAAAACCTAAGAGTGAACTTAGACTACTATGTCGGATGGTATTTCTTTTTAAAGAATCTTTTGAATATATATTTTTTAAATATCTCTCCAATAAAATATTTTACCCCATCATCTTAAACTTCAAAAACATATATTTATTTTTCAATATATATATATATATATATATATTTCTCAACAAAACATAAGTGGGCGTACTTTTATGTTTAAAATCAACAATTTTTAAACTTTGTACCATAACGGTTTCCAATCTTTGTGGCCTTCGCAAGAGTTTGCAGTCTGTTGGTGGCTCTTCCTCCAAAAATGGGGCGGCTCTTTTACTAAAATTAGCAACCAAATTTCGTTGCATCCATAGGGGTTCGAAAATCATCCCCTTGAGTGGCACCCTCATTCTCCCTTCCTTGTAGAAATCGACCAAGTCCATCCTTTCTTTGTGTGAATGACCATCAAATTAGAAAGAAATACAACTCCTTCTCCTTCATTTTGCTTGGAAGTAACCAACGCAGAATGACCATACACTCTAATAGAATTCTCAATCACCTCTTTCACCTTCACTTACCACTTGTCGGTGTTTTAAGAGCCTAAACACAATAATAAATGAAAGAAATATGAAAATAAATACAAATAAATAACTCAGATAACAAACTTTCAAGTAAACGTCCACCGGGAAATAGGATTATAGTCAAGCTTACCCACTAGCCCATACATCTCTTGGGATTCATAGATATATATCTATTTTGAAACCATTACATATTTATGAGAACTACCACCCATTATACAAAGTTTCATTGATTTCATAAACCAACACCACTAAATTTAGAACTACCACCCATTATACAAACTTCCATCAGTTTCTTAAACCAACACCACTAAATATTTACATAAGTAAATTTCAGTTTTACATTTTATTTTAATTGATTTTTGTCATATTTTGACATGGGGGGTTTAATAACAAAAAATTGTCATTTTTCTCACATTTGTATCACCTAATTTGGGTGAAAATGCCAAAACTTAGAACCTAGAACATTTAAACAACACCCAAATTTAATCCAATGTCATTTGACCAATTCTTGGAACTCTTCTTTCTCCACCAAACTAGGATTAAATTTGAGAGGGCTAGTAGAGTTATTAGCCTACTCCTCCAATTAAATTAGGTTGGGAGACTCATCAAATCCTCTTCTTATTTTTACCCAACTCCTTATTTTATCTATTTCAGGTAGAATTTGATCTCTTTGACACTCCATCCTTTCTTCATGTGTTGTTCTTATGGAGGTGACTCTAAAATATAAAAATATATATTATTGCAATAAAAAGTTTATAATATTATATAAAACAATTCAAATTAAATATGGTTTGTCTCATCAAAATAAATTTACATTAAATTATTATATAAAAGAATACTTACATTAAAAAAATAAAACATAACATGTAAATAAATTATAAAATAATAAAAAAGTACACATAAAGAGGGATCAAATTTCTTAAGGTGTATTTTTTTATCATTTAGTATGAAGGACATAATACATGACATAGAAATAAACTACACCTGAAGAAATTTGATCCATCGGCCTGGGTGCCTATTTTTGATAAAGTATGATACTTAAACAAAGATTGTTAGAGTAAAATAAAAACCAACATTTTAATTTAAAAACGTTCAAAATGAAGTAAGCAATTTTTAACTTGATTTTGATAATTTTTTCACTGGTTTTAACACTTGTGACATCTTAGGAAAAAACACTTTATTTTAACCATTAGGCCCACTCAAGTTGTATATTAATCTAATTTTAAGGTCACCCCAAGCCACACAATTTGACTACTAAACTCTAAGTAGGTATACATACCCTACCCCCTCGACTATTAAAGGTGTAGTAGTGAAAATACAACTTTTGTTCTGTTTGTTAATTTGTGCGGGACCTGTTGGCTACGCGATTAACCTGTGGCTTGAGAAACCACGACTCAGGGGCATCTAATCCGTCAAAATCACCCAGGGATCGCACCCGGCCTGAGCCACACCAACCCTTAACATAGTTGGATTTTTTGTCCCCGCAGGTTTCGAACCGGTGACTTTAACAACACGGAGTGGCTTAACAACACACTCCGTCACCGACTGTCCTACACCTCGGGGACTAGTGAAAATACAACTTAATCAAGTGATCTCTTGTTCTTTTCATAAAAAAGAAATCAACTTTTAAAATTTAAACCTCGATTATTAAAGATGTGGTAGTGAAAATATAACTTTTTCCACAAAAAAATTCACAATTATATTAAATAGATTTTTTGTTCTCTTCTCGAGAGGTTACATTCCAAGATAAACAAAACCAGAGAAAATATCTACAATCCATGTTGATCGTAGTCAATCTAGCGTTGTCAAACAATAATAATTTTGTAGGAATGTGGAAGTGTAAGAGACAGTTCTGATAGTCCTGTGAGGAAAAGAGGTGAGGAAGTCTGGGCTAATGCTTTGAATCTATGATCTGCAAAGAAAGATATCGAAAGATTGATCAAATCCATGTTTTTTATCTAGTGCTTGTCCTAAAATAACCTTAGAACATGGGAAGGGCCCTCGTGCCCATCCACCCAGAGATTGAAGGTGATGACTCCATCTTTTTTCTTGAGTGCAGCTGATCCGAGATCTTTTCGTCAAGTGACTTATTAAAGAACTGTATTAAATGAGCATAAACTAAAGTACACCATAAAGAAGGAAAAGATCAAAAGGAAAGAGACATAATCATGCAATATGAACACAAAGAACTTGATAACAGAGTTTGTCCCTGGTGGACTACGTCTCCGGGTCCTACTCTCAAATGGGTAGGACTTTTTATTAACTCCACAAAAGAATTGGGAAAAATACATAAGTATACCTCATTCTGGAGTTAAGATACAGAAGCTTTGCTCATATCAGAAAAGTAACACCACCATTGCATACGTAGTGTCATTTTACCTAAAACTGACTGTCTCCACACCTCGATATGAGTCAGATGCATTTTTGGCCCAAGAGGCACCCTTGCATTGGTTTTCATGCCATTGCTCCTACAATAAATGATGAAAATATCAAACTACATGCCAAAATACGTACCAAGTCATACAAGTCCGTACAAGTCCATACGGGCGTGCTCAGTCTCACCTCTCGTGTGCTCTTGTTGTCCCAAACTCTGAATCATACACCCCCCTATATACAAATTTCGCGAGGTTGTGTAATAAATGAGTTTGTTGGCATGATGGTTAGTGGAGGATAATCTAGGTAGTTGGTTGGCAGAGGTCCTAGGGTCAAATCCCATGGGCCTCCCCTTTTGGCAAATGGTTACAACCATATGCTATTCATGGCAGCAAGTTTGGCAAAGGGCTAAAACGGCAGACGGTTTTAAAACTTGGCGGAAATGCTATATTTGGTGGCGAATGGATAAGCCCCTAGGCTAGAAGAGGCTAGGGTCATATGGGCCAATACATGTAAACAAGGGTTGGGCTTAAGGCCTATCCCCTTTCCTTTAGGGCCCATATAACATATTAAATTTAACTAAAATTCAAACCATATTGCTAACAAGCAACATAGTGTGGTGTAGTGGTAGCGCAGATTTGTGGGGCCTTTGGGCTAGTGAGAGGTCATGAGTTTGACTCTTGGGGAGTCATAAAATTTTACGCACATCAACCATTGGAGGGGTGCCATGTGGCACCATATAATTTGTCCACAACACTGACACATGTCATCACATAACTCGCCAACGTGTCTTACATCACCCTATATGATTTTTCCATGTCATATCCATGCCAAATCAGCTGTACATACGTGCCACATGTCACCCTTGCAGTGGTTCCATGTGTCACTTTGACTTTTTGACTTTTGACCAAGTTTAACTGAACTTTGACTGCTTATAACTTTTCATCTGTAACTCTGTTTGACTAGTCGTTTGCGTCGTTAGAAAGCATGCGACGCGCTCTTCATGATCATTTCCATTTTAAATGAGTTTTGGGAACTTTGAATTTTTTCCCTTTCATTGTCTTTTGAAGCCATTATGAGAGTTATGATTTGTCTTGACCTTCTCTGGATCCTTTTTGGATCATGCCTTCCCACTAAGAGCTTTTTGGACCACCAAAAGATTTCATTAATCAAATGGTAAGTGAGGGAAGATTCCCATCACCTTTTCCTTCTAGTTCTCAATCCACTTTTCCTTACTTCGATGTGTTCCCTTTAAGCCTACTCAAAGATAATCAACATCACCCCTGCGTGAAGTCCTCGTCCTTCTGTCCAGGATGATATATTCCTATAACTCATCCAAGTACTCAGGTGAAAATTCATCAACTGGCGGTATTGAAAATTCCTCAGCCTGATCCATAATCATGGGAGGCTCAAAAAGTTTCAAGTTTTCTACGTTCACAACTGAATAAATATGCATATAAGGTGTAAGATCTAAATGAAAAGCATCAGTGCCTCTTTTCTCCAAAATAGTGAAGGGTCTATATCATATGGGCTTGAGTTTCTTGCCTTCACCCTTCAATCATTCCTTGTTGATGTGAAGCCATACCTAGTCTCCAACCTGGAACTGATGATCAACCTTGTTCTTGTCATGTCGAGCTTTATATTGTGCTTGACTCTTCTCCAAATGTTCCCTGACTGCCTGGTGTATCTGTTGAATCCTCTGAATGAACTTGTGGGCTCTGTCTTCTGTTCATTCTTCATTCACATCGGCGTCTCTCCCATACATCAAGTCCAAAGGAACCTTTGGTAGGTACCCAAACCATGTCTCAAAAGGTGAACTCTAAGTGGATGAATGTAACGCTCGGTTATAATCATGTTGTACATAGGGTATATGTTCATCCCATAACTTAGGATGCTTATTGCAGTAGCCTCAAATAAAAAGTACCAATGTTCTTTTTACCACCTATGTATGTTCGTCGGTCTGTGGATGAAAAGTAGTGCTCCTCTAAAATTTGGTGTCCATCATTCTCCACAATCTAGTCCAAAAATCCCCAAGGAATCGAGTATCTTGATCCGAGACAATGGACCTGGGTAACCCAAAGTGAGCCCAAACATACTGAAATAAGAGATTAGCAGTCTGTTGAGCAGTGATCTGCTTTTTACATGGCATCAAGATACACATCTTGTTGAACCTATCCACTATGACATACAATAATCATGATCCCCTTTGGTCATTGGTAAACCCCATACAAAATCCAAGGAAATTCTTTCCCATGGATGGGATGGAACAAGAAGTGGTGAGTATAGCCCCAATTTTTTATTAGTGGGCTTACAAGTAGAACACATCACACACCCCTTTACATATTTAGTTACAATTTCTTTCATTTGAGGCCAATAACAAAACCTCTGCAAATGAGCCATAGTTTTTCCTACCCCAAAATTCCCAGACACAAGAGAAATGNTACCCCAAAATTCCCAGACACAAGAGAAGTATGAGCTTCGTGTATTACATGGACTCGTTCACTTGTAGGAATACATATCTTCCCAATATGTTAGAGTAACTTTCCCTGCAGACAATATTTCTCTACCTATGCACCATGGGTTATCTTCTCATATACTTCTTTAAAATATTTGTCGATGGCATATTTCTCTACATAGATATCATGAGATAAAGAAGTATTCTTCAAAACAATAGAAGCAATAATAGGAGGTCTAGAAAGAATATCAGCTACCTTGTTACTTGTACCCTTCTTGCACTTGATTACCAAATGAAATTGTTGTAGAAAACCCATCCACCTGTAGTGCTGAGATTGTTGCAGTTTGGTCTATGCTTGAAGATACTGTAAGCGCTGGTGATTTGTATGTGTTGGCACAGGGGCAGACCCAGGGTTCAACGCTTCAACAATGCACCAACAAAACCCTAACTATCGGCCCTTTTGGCAACACCTGCGAAGCAGATGAAGTCTCACCCGAGGTAGAGGCAGGGGGGTTGCAAGACTCAAGTGTCTACAACCTAGCTAGGACACAGATCTATGATAACAATGCTTTAACAGAGCACTTAGCAGTTAGCATTCATTAGTCTTTAACCTTTATTCACATCGCAGGTAAAACCCTAATTATAGAACAACGCAGTGATCGACAAGACCTAGCACATCCAAGCACTTAGAATATAGAAATAGATCAGATCTAGAATGAATTCATATCACTAAGAAATAAACATTCATCTAGAATAAGCACTAAGAAAATTAATACACAAACACATGAACAACATAACACAAAGCACCATAACACAAGATATACGTGGTTCACCCCCAGCGTGGGGCTACGTCCACCAACTCTTCGTCTTCTTTATTATCTTCTTTCAATCCTCTTACATGCACAGAGCCACAAAACCCACTCCACATAGGACAGGAGATCTGTGCACACCTTGCCAGATCCTCCTTCCACGAGTTTATCACAACATAGAGCCTTCTTACAATCACTTTCACTTAGCTCTGCAAGTTCTCAACACACAGTACGCACAAATCATTTACAACTATATGCACTTATCTCACTGGCTTACAACCAACTCCTTATTACATCGTCTAGATATCTATTTATATATTACAAAAGGGGCCTAAACATGGGCAGACATCCCATACCCATTACATAAACCCTAATCCCAAAAATCCCACAAAAAGGGGTGATATCCTACGATCTCCGCTTCTCATGGCGCTTCGTCTTCGACTAGCCTATCGAAGTCCCATAAATTTTCAAACATAACCAAGGTTCTCCAAAACTTTTTCGAGGGCCAACAGGCCCCCAACACTCACATGTGACTCGTCCTGAGTCACTTTGATTTGGGAAAATCTACTTCGAAGGCCTCAATCTTGGATCGAGCTGCTTCGACCTGCTCCTTCACCAGAGCCTCCTTCTCGTCGAACTCTTGAATAATTTTCTTGATCATCGGTCCTTCCAATCGTTGTTCCACCATGGTGACTACTTGTTCTAGATGTGTACCTTGTCCTTCAATCTCCTCAAAAAGTGCGCAGGCTTCATCCTGTACCGGCTAAAGTCTCTGGATCACTTCCATGACTTTACTCTGGATGGCATGGACCTGTTTCTGAACTGTGCACTGCTAATGGGACCTTTTCATCCTCTCAAATGCTCATAGTGGCTTCAACTATGATTGTATTGTCGCTACTTATTGCTTTTCCTCCTGGAGATGTGACTCCAATTTCCTTAGTTATGGGTCCTCTGCAAGGTGCTTATAGGTCTGCGCACTTCAACTGCTTAATTTCTTGCATTCTAAGGCCAATGCATTGATTCTTTTGACTGCGCTCCAAGCAGTTTCTTCCCTCTGATCTCGCACTTCTGGCAGAGTGCTTAGCACAGCCTACAATTCTAGTTCTGCCACTCTTTCTTGAAGCTACTGAATAGATTCAGTGAGCTTCTCCACTTGACTATCCACCGTGTCTTCTTCTATCTGTGTGAGGCCCGGCATAAAGAAAACTCCTCTAGTGACTACTTATGTAACTACAATTTTCTCTGCAAGCAGTTGTTCTTTTTCCTTCTAGATCTGTGCCTTATCCTCTACAAACTTCGCCTGGAGGTCATCGTTTTCTTGCTACACAACCCGGCATTGCTCTAGGGCTTCTTCTTTTTCTTTCTTTAATGCCTATGTGGCATGTTCCTTTTCCTCCTGGACCCGACGAAGGTGAGACTCTGTTGAATCTGCTAATCTGCGTAGCTAGGCAGGCTCATCTCCTACTTCTATGCCCCTTGATGAAAACGGTGCAGTAGACACTGCGTAGCTTGAATAAAGAGCATTTTGTACCCCTTTCAGCTCCACCTCGATCCTGTCAAACATTTTCTCCTATTTGGCTTCACTTCGCTGCAAAATATCCTCTGAGGTATCTGATACAGTGACGATGATGAGGTCAATATCATTTACCATGAGCACAGTCTGAAATGGAAGTTTATTGGCTTTTGACTTCTTTCGCGATGAAGGTTTCTTCAGGGAACCCTTTCTTTTCTTGGATGTCTCAGCCTCCGTGATGGGATCCTTAGGCAGTGTCACTTCATCATGTTCCTGATTTTTTTCTTCCACTTCATCCTCTTCTTTTTCTACTTCATCACCTCCTCCTCCTTCAGGTGAATCTGGTGTAGTTTCCTTTGATGCGTTGTTCAATTCCTGTACCTCTTACTTATTTATCTTCCTGCTATTGTTGGGTGCATCATATTCTTCTCGAGTGACTACAGGACTTCCAATGAGGTCGAGGTCGAAGAGTTTTGTCTATTCGACTGGTACAAGGAACTCTACAGGCCATTCCTTGGTTATTTCTTCCATGTCCTCTTCTATGAGTTTGTAATAGGACTGGATCTCTTCCTTGTGTTCATCCCCACGTGCAGTGATGTAAATAAAATGCCTATCTACGTGGAAATTTGCAAGTGTCCTAAACCTGTGAAAAGTATTCAACGTCATGCAAGGGAAAGATTCAATGGCCCTCTTCAGTTGTAAATAATATTTGTGGAACACCACATTGGATTTCCATTGTTTTTCCATGTCGCTCGAATACCAGAGCGTAGTGAAATTCATGACCATCGGTTTGGACGACTCAATTTCAGGGAAGGTCTCTCCTTCCGGCATGTCCCAAGCGATGAAGGAAATGAGAATCAACAACCAACTAAAATGAAACTCGTACCCCTGGTCCTGTGCTTTGTGACAATCTTGCTCCAACTGGTTGATGAGGTAGCTCACCCAGTTTATTTGCATCCCTTCAACGCATTTGCCTATGAGGTCGATGACGAACCCCGTGACCTACGTTGGTATGTTCTTCATGATGAGCTTACCAGTGATCAACTGGCAAGCTAGGCGCACTGCGCCATTTTGGATGGAGGCTACCTTGTAGCCCCGCTTCCCCTTCTCTACATCGTCGTAAGTTTCTTTTATGCACTGCGCTAGGGCACGATCTACAGCCTTTCCTGGGTAAAAATCCTGAGGGTCGGGTCCTTGCATGCTTAATCCGGTGATCCGATGGATCAATGCCGGATCTACAGTGATGTGTCGATCCAAACATAGGTAACCACCATGGTAGCATGAAAGGAGGAGTTTAACGCATGTGTTAACCTCCTGATGTCTGTCGAAGTGTAGAATCTTCATCATGTTAAGGATTGTTGATCTCGCGATGTCCATGGTCCACAGCTGGGGGATTATCTTCGACTTCTTCCCTATTGTCTTGGTCAAGTACTTTTATGGTGAGAGCATGCCATACTTATTGCGGTCTCCTAAGTTGAAGTCACTGATCTTTAGCATCATAATCTGTCCTAACTGAAGTCCAACTTCACGTATCCCCTTCAGGAGGTACGTAGTAATCAGTGTATAGTCGAAGTCCCTCAAGATGCTATCACGACTAACCGTGTCAGCCAGAGGCGAGATATAGTCAGGCAGGACTGACAGGATGAGCTTCGCGTTCACCAAGTCATCACGATGCGTGCTTCTCTTCTATGTTGCAGTTCGGGGGGGGGGAGATAGACGTGCACTCGATGGGGATGCTTGCACTCCTCTCGTCGACGAGGCTTGTACTTCTACGGACAGGACCTTCTCAGCCATGAGGTCTATGAGGATTTCTTCAACAGATTTCTCTACTACACTAAGGTCGCTCGACATGCACTCTCATGATGAAATATCTCGGATAGGTAGACAAACACTCAAGGTAAGCAGAACGGGTGGTGAGGTCTCAATAAGCACTGCGCGAAAGCAATTAGTTATCTATGGGATTATATAATCGCAATTCGTAAAAATGTCCTCGGTGCAACGCTCGACGAGATAAATAGACAACGTCATAACAGACTCCTCCAATGGGCAGGAATGCCTCAATCAATACAATTCCATCCATTATGGCGTGGTCCCAATGGTCCAATGGCGATCTTTCTAAAAATAACTGTGTTTCTAGCCATTCTGGAGCGTCATTCTAATGGTCGGGACGCCTCCAACGGTCATATTACTTCAACGTGGTGAAGTTCCAGTCGATGTTGTTCTGCTATTCTCATGAGGTTCAAGTTCTGCAAGCTTCCCTTCTGTGAAGTCCTCTCTGGAACCTCCTGCAATTTTTCTCGCTTTGCTTTCTTCTTACTGAGCTTTCTTGCTTTCTTCCCTATGATCTGTGTCTCTGGATTCATCTTTCAATTATATTTCTTATCCTCTCTTAGCATAGTAACTTCGCACTGCTGAGGATATTTCACAAGTTTTGAGGATAATACTTCTTCTCTTATTGTTTTTGGAGTAGGTGCTCTACTCTCCTGCATGGATAGGTTCTTTAAGCCTTCTTGTGTTCTTTCAACTTCGACAACTAATTCTATGGCCCTTAGTTGCTTCGACTTCTCCTCTTTTTCTTCTATTAAGCGTGCTATTCTCTTAGCCATGAAATTTCTTAGTTCTTATTTTTTATGTTATATAACTTCCTCTTCTTCTCTCAATCCAAGTCTTTCCTAACAACAGTGCAAAAGGGGTGTTGTTATCAACAAACTTAATAACCTCGAATTCTTCTTATGTTGATGCTCCATGAGAAACCATAAGTACATGGGCAAGTCTTCCACATAGGGTTATCAAATTCCCTTTAAACAATCGTATTCCTCCCAATGAAGGAATCATAGCAGGATTTTCTAAGATTTCCCAAGTACTTTATGTCATAATGTTCACCTGTGTCTCTGCATCCAATACATAGTCTATGTCTAAGTCGCCTATTCTTGTTTCTATGCACTCTTTCTCTTTTAAAATCTCTGATAAACTGATGTCTCTGTGATCATTCAGTGTTTCTTTCATCTGCAATAATATAGCCTCTGATTCTTTCTAGTTCTTTAGCATATTCTTAGTCTCTTGGACTTCCTCATGGTTTATTGCCTCATGTTCATATTCTCAACTTTAGCAATCATTCTAGTGAAATCTAAAACTTCATGTCCAGTAGCCTTACAACAAAGGCAAATAGGACTTCTACCAGGGCATTCCTTAGCAATATGTCCCGGTCTTCTGCAACTATAACAAAGAGTCAATCCTCTCTTTCTCTTGAACGATCCCCAACCTTTCATGCACTATGCACTAGGATCACAGTGATAGACCTGCAAAAAATTCTTTCTAGGATCCTACATCCACTTGTTAGTCCAAAAATTCTTCCTTGCATAGGGATAACATATCTTTCACTATTTCTATCAGATCTATTCATATTGCATCTTCTTTCTTCTAGTTGTGCCCTAGTTTTCATACTAGGACAAAATCTATCGAATATACCTAGATCCATTCTTTCGAAACAAAAAATTCCACATATCTTACCTTTATCAGAGCAGAAAGATTTAAGATCTTACCTCTTTTCTTCAGATCGGACTTATCTTCCTAGCATAGAGCTTCACAAGTAGTACTACACACTAGGGAAATAGATCTACGCACAAAGATTTATCTTTTCCTCAGTTCCCAACAATCACAGTTTCATGTCCCAGCAATAGGGGTAGAACCAGGGTTCAACGCTTCAACAACGCACCAACAAAATCCTAACTATCGGCCACACCTGCGAAGCAGATGAAGTCTCACCCGGGGTAGAGGAAGGGGGGGTTGCAAGACTCAAGTGTCTACAACCTAGATGGGACACATATATGTGATCACAATGCTTTAATAGAAAACTTAGCAGTTAACATTCATTAGTCTTTCATCCTTATTCACATCGCAGGTAAAATCCTAATTACAAGACAATGTAGTATTCGACAAGATCTAGCACATCCAAGCACTTAGCATATAGAAATAGATCATATATAGCATTCATTCATATCACTAAGCATTAAACATTCATCCAGAATAAGCACTAAGAAAATAAATACACAACCACATGAACAGCATAGCACAAAGCACCATAACACGGGATATCTGTGGTTCACCCCCAGCGTGGGGCTACGTCCACCAACTCTTCGTCTTATTTATTATCTTCTTTCAATCCTCTTACATGCACAGAGTCACAAAACACACTCCACATAGGACAGGATATTTGCACGCACCTCACCAGATCCTCCTTCCCCGAGTTTGGCACAACACAGAGCCTTCTTACAATCACTTACACTTAGCTCTGCAAGTTCTCAACACACAGTATGCACAAAGCATTTACAACTATTTGCAATTAGCTCACTGGCTTACAACCGAGTCCTTCTTACATCGCCTAGATATCTATTTATATATTACAAAAGGGGCCTAAACATGGGTAAGACCCATGGGCCGACATCCCATACCCGTTATGTAAACCCTAATCCCAAAAATCCCACAAAAGGGGGCGAGATCTTGCAATTTTCACTTTGCCTAGCACCTTGTCTTCAACCAGCTTGTCGAAGTCCCAAAAATGGTCAAACAAGACCAAGGTTCTCCAAAAATTGGTCGAGGGCCAACAATATGTATGATTGTTTCCTTCCCTAACAAGTAGTGCTTACATTTCTTTATGCTTTGAACTAATGCATACAACTCTGTATCATATGTAGGATAGTTAACAGCAGCTTGGTTAAACATCTCAGAGTGGTAACAAATAGGCTTACGATATTGAATCAATATTGCACCCATGGCGTATCTATTAGCATCTGTCTCGGTCATGAATGGTTGTTGAAGATTCGACAGTGCTAATACTGGTGCGGTATTGATCTTCTCCTTCAAAATGTTGAAATCTTTTTGTTGCTTTCCTTCCCACTGAAAAGTGTTCTTCACACTGGTTAAGGCATGCAAAGGAGCTTATAAAAAGGAGAAGTTGGGAATGAATTTCCTCCAATACTAGACTACACCCAAGAAGCTCTGAATCTCGGTTACACTTTTTGGATCAGGCCAATTTACAATTACTTCAATTTTGGAAGGATCAATCTTCAATTGTCCTCCGCCTACAATATGGCCTAAATACACAAGTGCAGTCTTGCCAAATTCACATTTAGACATTTTCACATACATCTTTTCCCTTTAAAAAGTATCCAATACTTGTTTTACATGCCTTACATGTTCATCCCAAGTCCTGCTAAAAACAATAATGTCGACTAAACATACAATCACAAAGTCGTCCAGAAAAGGCCTAAATACATCATTCATCACACACATGAAAGTTGTTGGAGAATTACAAATCCCAAACAACATTGTTAGCGATATTTCTTGTAAAGGGGGTGTTTTCCTAAAAAGACAGGCCCCTTTGGGTAGCAAATGCAAAGAAGTGGGGTAAAAACCCACTTACCCTAAGTTTGGGGCACAAATACGCGTTTCGTTCAGCAGCGGGCAAATCTGGGCGGCCAGAATCTGCGTGCCCAGATCTATGGTCAAGGTTGGATTACAGAGCCCCCTCGTCATTCTAAATTTAAAGTGGAGGGGGGGGGTCTAGAATTAGTCATGCATCTCTCAACGGTCTGGATTGGGGAACATCGATCTATGGTCAAGGTTGGATTCCGGACCCCCCTTGCCATTCTACCTTTAATAAGGGGGCGGGGGGTCTGGAATTGGCGACTTAAAGCAGCCCCCTCCTTGTCACATCTCCGACTCCCTCCTCTTACCGCCTTCCACCATGTGCCTTCCACTCAGTGCCATTATGGCCTACCTTTTTCCCATTTCCTCACTCCCACCTGTCATCCCCTGCCAGGTGTTCCTCCCCGCATTCTTCCCTCAGTTGCCACTTCCCCCCATGTCATATTTATTTTCCCTTTATTCCTCCTCCTCCTGCTAGGTGCCTCTCTCTTGATCCACGCCACTCCCACCTGTGTCGTGTCCCCACTCCCTGACCTGTCACATTGTGGCCTCCCTGTCACCTTCTCGTGGCACATCGCCTCATCATCTGGTGTCACAGCTCCCATTTCTTCGCTACCTGGTGCTTCCACCTCAGCACATCTCGTCTCACCCTCACAGTGTTGACGCCATCCCCCCCATCAGAACCTCATCCACATCCTCCATATGAATCCCCTCGTAGCATTCCAACGAAGGAGAAAAATCCAAAGGGAGACTGCCACATCCTGCAGGTGCAGAGTTGAACAAGCCGTGTCTGATCTCGAGAAAGAAGTTATTGAGGTAGTTGATGGTGGTTGAACATTGTCTCCTTCCATAAATAGAAGGTTGGGAAAGGACAAAGTGTAGAGGCAGATTGTCAGTCTATCCTAACAAGGATTGCGTCTGACAGAAGACTACATGGGCAGTCTTCCCAACATCTTCATGCGCAGCCTGATAGAGAAGCTCCTCGACGTCAAGCATTGAACTCATGATGTGATCATGCCTTCAATGCCTGAGTCAGTTCCAAGTATATGTAGGCAATTTTTCCATTTTTGTATCTATCGATGGTAGAGCTAAGCTCCCGACTGTAAATATTTAACAAAGCCTCTGGTTCTCTGGTTATAGAATTATATTTTGAGATTTCTTTTTTAATGATGGCCAGCCTCCTCCTTTCCTTTTTCCTCTAAATCTTAAGAGCCCGGGTATGGATGATCTAGTCGGGTGTTGTTGTAACTATATGATGCATGTTTGATTGTATTAGTTCCGCAACGTTTGAGGTTTACTTTGAAGTTTCTCTGGTCTGAGAGGATCTCATATCTGAGACTTTTCCCCTTTCTTTTATTTCACTTACTCACCACTATACAAACTTACTGGCTCAAGTTGAATCAAGACCTCACATATCCTTGTTGTTCCAACCCAGTTTTCTAAGTGAGCAATATTGTTCTGATTTTACTTCCATTCGATCAACCCCTTTATAAACAAATCATGACATAAACTTATGGGCCTCAGGCTTACTCCTGCCGCAATCCAAGAGTGACTTATGGAGCCAACATTTCTGGCATCGTTGCCGGGGACGAAGTTGAAGATTTTCCCTAGGATTGAACGACATTGAGCCTCTAATTCTGAAGGTGCATCAGGCATCAAAGCCCTTGAAGATTTTCACTATGCACCTGGCGACTCCACTGTGGCAACTCCAATATTTCCACTTCACTGTTTCGGTTGTGGCTACTTTAGCATGCCTGAAAGTTGACCCAGAGAAGCTTTCTCGAGAAGGTTTCAGCAGTTGCTTTCTCAGCTTGAGAAGTTTCCTGGGAGGACACAACGTTAGGATCTGGCCTTTGATGGTGAACAAAGACTAGTCACATTCGAAGATGTGCATATTTCACCTGCGACTCCATGATTCGAGGATTGATTGGCGACTCTACTGGTTCGGAATGGAGAAAATCCTAGCTCGTAGGTTTGCTCCTTTTAATTTTTCTGTTATTCCTAGTTTTCCTAATGTTGTCCCTTCTCTGGATGGATGGAGCGATTATTTGCCCATATTTAGAGAGCATGAAGAGGACAACCCTACTCATCATCTCTGTGAGTTTCATGAACTCATGCATCAGTCGGAGATACATCATGAGGATGTATTATTGAAAATGTTCATGTTCTCGTTAGCAAGGGATGCTCGTAAATGGTATCATTCTTTACCCCCTACTAGCATTTCATCACTCGTAGAATTTCATGCATCTTTCACCACCTATTGTCAGAAGCTTTATCCCTTTGAGTTAATTTTTCATAACTGTCGTGAGGGATACAAAAACTATATACAAGATAGAGTTGCTTCTTACGTAGGTTGTGAGGATGATCCTGATGACTTGGATCCTAAATTAGTCCTTTCTCATCCCCATTCGTCTGCATCAAAGGAAGGTTATGAGAGTGATGGATGTCAGGAGGAAGAAGATGCTCCGGGCAGAGTTATGGAGCTGATAAAATCTATCACTTCCAGAATAGACAGGTGGGAAGTTGAACGATGTGCAGAGGATTTTCCATCCTTTGAAGCAGATGCTCTTGGCAGCTCTTTTGAAGAGGATATTGAAGATTTCATAGCTACATTAGTTTATGCCCCTGATGAGCCTACTGTCTCAAATTTAAAGGAAGAATCCATTGTGGAAGAGGATTGTTCTCTTTTCCTTCACGAGACTTCCCATGACGTATTTACATTTGGGATTGAATTGAAGGATCGGGAGATCGTTCCTTTTTTACAAGATGGGGGAGTTTTTTGCTCACCCATATTTGATGATCATTCTGGTAAAGAGAAGACTGCGAAGCCTTCTCCTCTGTTCACAAATGAAGGACATGGTGAGGAAATCAGCCTTCTTGAGCAACAGGATGAGGAAAAGAGATTTCCCATGGGTCATGTTTATGGCCGTTATGAATCTGACCCGTGGGAGAGCTAAGAAGAAGAAATCCTCCCAGATATGATTGTGTCTAATGGAGGTTGTGATGATGAGAGCTGTAAGGATGGAATTCTGGAGGAAGAAGATGCTCTGAGTGAACTGATGAAGTTTCTCTCTGCCCAACTAGAAAAGTTGGAATCTGAAGACAACAAAGAGGATTTTCCAATCCTTGAGGCAAATGTTCTTGGCAGCTCTTTTGAAGAGATTGAAGATTTCATAGCTGCATTAGTTTATGCCCCTGATGAGCCTGTGGTCTCAGATTTAAAGGAGGAAGCGATGGTGGAAATGGATGGTTCTCTTTTTCTTCACGAGATTTCCCATGATGTGTTTACATTCGGGGTCGAAATGGAGGATCGGGAGATAGTTCTATTTTTTCAAAATGGAGGAGTTTTGTTCTCACCCAACTTTGATGATTATTTGGAAGAGGAGCAGCAAGAGGAGCAGTTTGTCTTATGTCCAGAGCCAGTCATCGAGTAGCCACCACCTGATATCAGACAACCTATGTCAGTTGTCCACCCACCTGTGCTTACCAGAGATATTCAGCCACGCATGAACAACTGTGTAGCAGAGGAGGCCTCTTGTCACCAATTTTCTGGAGTTTGCCACTAGTCATATGAGCCTGTGAAGGAATACATGGAGCTGTATTTCCTTCACAATTTGGAGCCACCCTATTTCATCTCAACTTCAGTCTGTAAGGAGGAGTTGAAGAGCGTAACCGTTCTTCTATCACGGTTACACCATCTGTTGGTGATCATCGACAGAAGGAAGGAGCTTCTATTCAGGAAGTTGCTTGAATGGCTATGGTGGAAGTTTTCTTTCACCTAGCCCCATGTAAAGGATTTTACTAGTTTAGGATTGTACATAGATAAGCTATTTTTGAGCATGTATGTTTATTTTGTTTTTCTTTTACTTTTACTTTTCGGCCTGTATTTTTAGCAAGATGTTTCGAGCTTGACTCCATAGCCTAACAGCAAGGCATTGAAGCTGCAAAATGATTTCTTAGAGCATCACAGGGATGACACTATCCCCCATGGAGCCTAATGTTAGCGATATTTCTTTTAAAGGGGGTGTTTTCCTAAAAATATAGGCCCCTTTGGGTAGCAAATGCAAATAAGTGGGGTAAAAACCCACTTACCCTAACTTTGGGGCACAAATGCGTGTTTCATTAAGCAGCAGGTAAATCTGGGCGGCCAGAATCTGCGCGCCCAGATCTACGGTCAAGGTTGAATTCCAGAGCCCCCTCGCCATTATAACTTTAAAGCGGAGGGGGGGGTCTGAAATTAGCAATGCATCTC
>SNQJ01S0036627.1:18754-29748 GCA_010110895.2 Picea sitchensis
TAAAAACTCAGGGTTTGAGAGTGAATGTGAAGAGATGGAAAGATAAGTATATTTCTATTGATATGCATGAGATGTTCTTTTTTGAATTTCCATGTTTGTTGTATGAATGGGTGAAAAGGGAAAATGCTACCAATTATACTTTGTGGCCTTTAGAACTAGTGGTTTAGGATCAATTCACTCTTGATAGAATGAAAGTGTTGGGATATAAGTGGACTCAAGCAATTTATTTTTGGTTTTCTTGAGTAAAGGAAGGTTATATTATTGAATTTTCTATGGAGTACACTGATTCTTTCAGTGATGTTGAAAGAAAGTTTGTAGAAGATTCGAGAAAATGAATGTTGGAAGAAATACCACTCTAGATAAAGATGTTGTTCATGGAGAAAGGGATGATGCACATGGAGCTCAACATGATGGCCGAGTAAACTCCCATAGAGCCAGGGGGTTGAAAATATGGGGGGAAATGAGAGAGGAGATGGATCCATTGAGAAGGATCTAGAAATTAATGAGATGAGGTGAGGAATCGGATGGACCCAAAAGAGTATAGGAGAGAGAGAGTTGAGAGATACACAAGAAGAGTTTAACTAAGAAGGAAAGCATAGTAGATATGTGGAAAACATATATAAAGGGGAACACAATGATGGTTCATGCCTAGGATGAAGAGAAAAATAAACCATACTAGGAGGAAGTGTGGAAGAATGCAATGTGCCAGAGTGGAGCACAATTGAAGATAGGTCCACGAAGAGGTGTAGTGTCGAGAGTAGGGTGCCCAATGGGGATACCAATAGTAGTAGGAGTAGTAGTAGACCCAAGGTCCCATGTGAAAAATTCCAAACTCCTTGGTTGTTGTGTTATGAGGAAAATCACTCTATGGCATGGGGTAAACCACAATAGACGGAAATGACTACAGAAATCAACTCTAATCTAAAGTATGCTATATAAACAAATATTCTAACAAGAAAAGATAAAGAGCCTACCTCATCCATATGTTTGATGAAGTCCACCGTTGATCACTTGACTCGAAGCAATACACTTGCAACTTGTCCTCAACAACCAAGATATGMAAGCATATGGTGATAATATATAAAGTTAGCACATACAATAGCATAATCCATCAATATTCATAACAAATACGCCCATGGAATAACAATTCAAATATTTGCAAGATATTAATTGGATGAGAAAAGAGTATTTCTATTAAAATGTAATCAATAGAAGTGTATGAATGAAAAAATTATGTGTCAGCATGTTCGTAACTAAGAAACTAAGTCCCTTCCAGTTGGGCCTCCACCACTTAAATCCTCCACCGAAGGAAAGCACATATAAGAGAGACAATGAGGTTCTCCATCAAATAGGGAAGAGCTTGGGGGATGAACAATGTGTTCAGACTTAAAAGGACAAAAGGATGCAGACTCAATATGAAGTGAATAATTTCTCCAGAGTAACTTTTCTCTCAAAGTTGAATTATTCTCCCCTCGTCCACAGCTTGGATATGGCCCATTTATAGCCTTCAAATGGAATTGAAGGGTCGATTCGGAATGTTTCCAGTATACCGAAGGTTAAGGATCATGGATCTCGTGAAGTGACATGGAAACCCGACACCATTTTTTTTATTTTGGGCATAAAACCTGATGTATGCAGGTTGTAATGATGCAACTTGAGTATACACATATTGTATATCTGTTAAGGTGCGTATATGTGGAAAAATACAATTTTTATCTTTGGGAAATGCAAAAAGGGACTTCAAGTCTCCATAGGGAAATGGAAAAAGGCCCTCTGAGCAAGTTTGCATAGGGTGAGGAAAATATTTCTATAACATGTTGCAGAGTGTCGCAACCTTGGAGAAATATGGGGTGCAAAGTGGAGGCACATGAGAAAGGAAGGAAGATGGAGGATCCCCTAGTGGTGGGGGATAAGAGTTGGCAATTGTAGATGGTCTTGCGCGAATAAAATTAAGAAAATCTTTGGGTCCCCTGAAAATAAATGTCAAAAGGTGGTGGACTTACCCCCCCTTTGAACCACCCCCCTTGTGTATTTGCAATCAAGAAGAAAGGACAATATATAGTGAAGTGATTGGAGTAGGAGAAGATAAAGGAGAATAATATAGAAGAGAAGAGACAAGTGAAGAAGAAGGTGAAGTCATTCCTACTTAAACAAGAAGAGTATCAGTGGTGAGTAATTTGACAACCATTAATCAGATTGGAGGAGTTAGTTTGAGAGTGATGATGGTGAATAAGGATAGCACCTTGAGGCTACTTGTGTTCCACGTAGAAACAAGTAAGGATGATGCAGAACAACATTGTTTCACGTGTGAATCAATATGGTCTACGAAGAGGATCATAGATGAAACAACAAATATCATGCAATTGGAGACCACGTTCAGGGACAGAGCCTTGATGTGGTACATTAAATACAAGGCCATTGCACCAGTGGGACATACAAGGTCTCTCATAGAGATCAAGAGGGATTTACTAAAGGAATTTCAAAATCCCAAGTATGAATCTCAATGTATTACTGAAATCAAGGAAATTAAGTAACAACAAGGAGAAACCATGTGGGATTATGACCAGTGGTTTAAGATTTTATTGGATAGGCTGATGTTCTAGATTCAGTACATGTAGCATAGATAGTGGTTTATTGTGGGGTTTCTTCCCCATATCTGAGTTCCACTCACCCAGTAGAAGGTGATGAATCAAGAAAAGGTGGTAGAAATTTCAATTCTCCTTGAAGCTACACGAGGAGACATAGAGACATCAATAGAATTGGTGTAGGTGCAGTCACATTTGGCCAATCTAATGATGTTGTTACAAGATATGGTGAAGAAAAAATCCATGAACGAGCACGTATGGTGTACCATGTGTCACTCTGAGGGGAATAACAGGGAAAGGTTCCTTGTACTTCTAAATTATGTGGTGACGGGAATGTCAATTCCATTCAGAATTGGATAGATAGAATGGTGCGATATATGCCAATAGTGGGGCCATGTACCACCCCGCTTCCCAAATTTGTAGAAGTATCAAAATATGCATCATACTTCATTCTGTGAGTTCTGTAAATTAGTGGGACATGATGTCAATAACTTCATGTCACTCTAATTGATGCAAGACGATAACTGCAACGCATTCTAGGTACATGAAGAATAGAAGGGTCGTGATTTTGGCAGTGTTGAGAGAGGCGAATAACAAGGAGATCCCAGAGGTGGATATGGGTGTGTTTTTGGACGATAATATGGTGGAGGGCAAGGTAGACCCACCACTTGTTTCAATTTTGGAGAAATTGGTCAAGTATCAAGGTTTTGTACCAAACTGTGCATGATTTGTGTATATTTCTATAGTCTTGAACATGTCACGGAAGACTGTCACAGACCTAAAAAATTCTTAGGTCACAACAGTCGAAGTCAAGGTGATTTTTCAACTTACGCAAGATCTCCAGGGATACCTTCATGAGCCTGAGTTCCAGTTTAAGGTGTTCATGTAGGAATTTAGAAGCATTGTCCCATCCATTGCAACAATAATTCCATGAAGCCATTCGCTCGAGGACAAGCCACACAATAGTCATTGGGGTCTATTGGTACCCAAATGTTTTGGTTAATTTCACGCACATACACATGTGTGCATCCATTCTATTTTTACGCATGATGAGACTAATGCATGGAAAATGACAAGAAGTGTACGCCAGACTGAGTTTTGATATTTTGCACCAAGATTGAGATCTATCAAGTGCGCACCAGACCGAGTTTTGATATTGCACAACAAGCCTGAAATATACCAAGTGCATGCCAACCTGAGTTTTTTCCGTTACACCAGAAATCAAGAATATGCATGCCAAAATCAAGAAAGGAATCATCGATAATTTTTCTCGAATGATTATTGCTAGTAGCACAATGGAACATGGAGTTGAGAAAAGATGCGTTGGTGAGGCATTTAAGATTGCCTCAATTCCAGAAAGTATACATGGAATGCAGGCATGTGCAAAAAGCGTGCAAGGTAGTTTGTCAGTAGAGCAAGTGGGGAATAGCAGAAAGCAACAAATCTATCAAGCAGAGAAATCTATTAAAGGAAGTAACGAAAGCACAAATAGAGTTAGACACTCACTTAGAGGATTCATTGACTTTTTTTTGTTGTGTTTTGAGCTCACTCTAAGTTGTTGTAGTATTGTAATGTTATAATTCTTCTGAATATAAATATGAGTCTGTCATATTCCTGAGGTCTAAAGGGATGCACATGGTGCAATGTGTTGTAACTATAGAGAATTATCTAAAGATAACATGAGACTTTGTTGTTGTTGGATATAGTTTTCTTAATGTATGATTGTGTTCAAATGGAATGGAAGGTATAATAAAGTTGCAACAATTATGATCTATCGTGTGTCACTCATGTTTTATTTGGATATGTCTGTGTATTTTTTTACATATTGATAATAGTAAGTTGTTTTTAATAGATTGTATGAACATTATCCTGAATGGATACCTATGTATGTATCCCTTCATCCTTGTCACAAGACTTTATGGTCTCTATGATCCTCATTACGTATTGGGTGAGACCTTCTTTGGCCTTAGCTAAAGATTGATATGACGATGCTTTAGGGTTTTTGTTGGTCAAGTTTGGACGAACCCTAGGTATAAAATACATAGCATTATGAATGGTGTGTGCAAGAGTGAAACGACCCAACACTTTGGGAGTTAGGGCCACCATTACCATTCTTTTTTTGCGATGGGTTTGCAGAATTGAAATCTTGATTATTCTTTTTCTTGAAATTTTGCTTGATCTTGACAACATATTGGTAAGTGGCTCCTACTGAGGAGATGTTCAGGAACTCCATATTTGTTTGGATGTATCTATGTATGCCACTACGGTACTTCAGGACCAAGTGTCACTCAAAGTATTTAATACCCAACTTTGTGTGCAAAGTATGGAAGATGTTGGTGTACTCTGGAACCATCTCATCTCTCTCCTGACACAAAGTTGTCCATATCATGTACCGGTCATCATATTTTCCAATAGGGTAGTATTTATCCTTGAGGGTATCAACAAAATCAATCCAAGTGGGTCCTTGTAACCTACCAACCTCTTAGGTTCTCTTAAAGGGGTGGGGTATCAACTTTTTTTCTTTTCCTTGTCCATCTTGAAGCCTCTTATCAAGAGCACCATCATATTTTTCTTGTCAAGAGATTTCCAACATTTGTAACCATGCTCAAATATGAGATTTGGATCAAAATTTATAGCCTCCTAAAGTTATAGGCCTTATTGCCAAGGCCCTCTCATGCCCACGTGGAACCCATGGGGCACCCAAGTGGCATCCACGTGGCACCCACATGGAATCCTCGCAGACCACCCAGAGCATACATGGATGTTGACATGGCTAATGACATGACACCCACATGGTAATCCACCCAACGAGGCCCTTGGCTCCTCAACACTCAACACCACCTGACTAACATCCTGTCGATACCTGATATGCAAATATTGGGCTACCGGGTATCAACCATTTCGACACCACCAAATCACAAAACTATCAGTAGGTAATATGTCAATAGTTCAACTGGAATCCTAAACACGTGGCCCAAATTGGGACCCACCACCTAGATTGACACATGGCATATGTGAATTGCCACTCTCCATGCCATATAATATTATTAAATTAATATAAACAACATTTCATTAAAATCCTACACCTTAGGATTTTATTTATTTAACCACATTATTTTTAATTAATCCTCATTAATTTAATATCCCACATAATGACATTCTTGGTTTATTCCATTTCACCAGCCCTGTAAATATCGAGAGTTTACTCTACCCCGGGTGTATTAATTACCAAACCTACCTTCGTACCATTTCCTAAGATCTTATATATATATTTTTTTTTGTAAGTTAGTTGTATTATATATAAAGGGCCTTCCTAGACCAAAAGAAGATACAGAGTACAGAGAATATTTGTGCTATAGTTACTGGACTGCCCCAACAGAGGGGAAACCAGTCCAGCCAGCATAGAAGTCAAACATAAGTGGTAGAAATGTCTAAATATATTGTTTGAGACTAACTAGACAACAACTAAAAAGTAGAAAGACCAGAGAAACTAGAAGTGCCCTCATGACCTTATACATTTGGCAGATGACCTGTCCAGGTGACGTGGACAGCCTTGGACCACGACTCCTCCTCGACATATGTCACTCCATCGTCCCACCGCTTCCCCACGTCCATGCTTCCCCCGGTCCTGTCGACAACTGGCGAGGTGTCCTGCAACGCACCACATGTTGTGACCATCTCCTTTGCCATATCCTCGTGCATAGCTTAGTTCTTCTCATTCCCGACCGAACATTGTGCTTGGGCGTTCCCCTTGCTGGTTGCACCACCGGGTTCCTCCGCCGAAGCCACTCCTGCCATGTCCGTGGGGAGAGCCTCTTGAAGAGAGGTGAGGAGTTGGAGAAGGACTGCCACCTTCTCGTCCACAACCAACAGACGGAATTGAAGATACTCCACCCCCTGGCGGAGTTCAAAGACCAAGCTGTACAGGATTCCTAGGCTGTCTCGGAGCTGATTGTCAAGGAAAGAGTTCGGCGGTTGATTCTCGCACGGAGGAGGTTCTCCCCCAGTTGTCCCAGCAGAGTTCTGATGCAGTGGAGGAGGAGGCCCGAACCCTAGAGGATTCGGAGGAAGGCGAGAGGAAGAAGACAACAACTTAGGGACGATAGTGAGGCTATCAAAATTCGAGACAATGATATCAGGTGGCGCAGGAGGAATTGGCTCGAGGTGAATAGAAGGAGAGGAGTGGGAGGAAGGTGATACAGGGGGTGAAACTGAGGGCCGACGAGGTTTCCATGGGGATCCTCTACGCGGGCGCGACATAATTCTAGTTGAGTGACCGGAGATGGGTGCTAGGTGCACCAGGGGATGGATGGAACTCTGAAGTTGAACCAGGGTGGTGGTGTGCATGCCAATGCCAGTAAGTTTCAATAGAGGTTGCAAAGGGGAGAGCCAAATGATACCTGCGCAGAGACAGACGACGAGCAAACGGATCGCAGCCATGATATGAAGCTCGAGGGGGGGAGAGAATAGATTAAATGTCGTCTGTGCCATAGTAATGGCATTTAATGTTGAGTTGGGGTGGCGGGAAATGGCACGAGCCTGTCACATGGCTTCGTGCCTCGTTGTTCATGCCTTACCTCCATGTTGCGCCAGGTGTGCCGCAATATCACCCCATCCGGGGGCTAAGATCTTATATTTTGATGAGGAATTAATAATAGTATTTTATTAATATAATGCTCAGGGGTTTATTAAATTAAGTTTATAATATAGTTTCCTCATCCCCTGGGCATATAAATTACCACACGCACCATCCCCTTTATTCTTCCCAATGCACGATACTCTAGTGGATTAATATTATTATTTTATTATATAATGGCACCACCCTCTAGGTATATAAATTAACATGCATGTCAACATTTAATATAATTATTTCATATTGACCCTCGAGTATACCACCTTCATGCACACCTTCAAGTCTCAATATTCTAGTGCTTGATAGGCCAGTGGGTTTAATGGTATCATACTATATTGGTTCCCGAGTGAAACATTATCATGTGCACCTTCAAATCTCAATCCTTTTGATAGCCTGGTGGGGTTTATGAGTATTATAATACCATATCACCCCCACATATATTATTCACCTTTCACACCTTGGGTTCTCAATCTCCCAGTGTCCAATATCTCGATGGGGTTTATTAGTATTTTATTATATTTTCCCCATGTATATCATTCACATTGCACACCTTGTGTTCTCAATCTCCCAATGTCCAATATCTCGGTGGGATTTAATATTATTAAATCAATGGGAGAAATGAAAATAATTCCCAGGCATTGAAAATAATAGCAAATAAATTTTCTCACAAAAAAAATTTCCAAGGTTATATAATTAGTCTCTGTGCAGTTTGAATCCATGTGACTGGTTAATTTTTAAAAAATGATATTTTTCCTAGAATAAGAAATTCTGAGCTTCTCCACTTCTCGTGCACATGAATGAATTATATGGTTTACCATGTAAGGCTTCCTCCTCTTTATATTTAGACTTAATAATAAAATAATTGGTAATTTTGAATAATTACTAGGAGTTACCAGCCTCCTTTTACCATACAAATTTTGCTCAAAAAAATATTAATAAGATATATAAACACATATGTGTATTTATTTAAGCTTCTTTCTAGAAAATCAAATCTCTTTGGATTAAAATTTCCCACAATAAAAATTATATTTTACTAGGACTTACTGCCCACCTAAAATCATGCAAATCTTAACTACTTTTTAGGGAAAATCCACCCTTTTAGATCTTTACCTTTGTACATGATTTTACTAAGTAAATCTAGGTGAGAATTATATTCTTACCATTTCTTAATAAGACATAAATTAAATACAAAACACATAATTCCCGATTTATTTTAACTTCATACATTCCTCATGCTAAATACTTTATCCTTTCAACTAGATAGCCTAGGCTTATGAGATCAAAGTTATGGTCAATTTTTCATTCCGAGACTCCCTCTTGTCAAGTTTATCTTGTTGGCTTGAAGTTATGGGTTTTACCCATATTTCCACAAATTATTTAGCTTTCAACTAAGTCTTCCAAGAAGGTCTTAAGGCTTGACCATTAACCAGGGACATGTCACCTCCTAGAACTGATCTTCAACTTTAGTATTATATGAAACAACATTCATTTAACAAAGATTATACATTTTTATTTTCAGATGCTCTGTGAAGACTAAATAGCTTAGTCTTCACTACTAACTTATGGAATTTATTCATACAAATAGTTGCAAATGCCCAACCAACACTCTGTTCTTACTTAGAGTTACAAATCATTACTTACAACATTCTTTAAAAACAAATATAGTCAGAGGGAAAACAACATAAATATATTTTTCACAACTCTCTTAAGATTTTATAATCAGCCAAGCACATAGAACAATATTTTCCCTACTTGAAAAAAATATTAAATTCTTCATATAACCAAAACATAAATTCCATATCATCAAGGAACTTATCATGGAATATATAAAACACTGAAAGTACTTATCTAAGAATTTATGAGAGATTGGAAAATTCTAATGGGTGATCCTCTTTCCACCCAACCATAGGAATAATTGTCTTTGTTTATCCTTACAATTGGCCACCCCAGGGATAGAATATGATTCCATGAGGTGAAAACTATCATTCAACAATCATAGGTATAAATATGAAGGCCACTCTCCTCCATAAACAAAAATAAACAATGTATATATCTCTAATTCCACCAAGCAAGCGAGGTTGCTCTTCACGTAGGGAGTCACAACAATTAGCTTGCACAACTAACACCCAAAAATTCACAACCCATTTTATCAGCCTGATTTAGAGACTCTTGCTTATTATTTCTCACTAAGAAACTAGATAAATTGACTTTCCTCTATTTTTCTATGAACCAAAGGCATTTTTCTAAACATTCTCTTCTCCATTTTGTGAGTCGATTTTTCCCCAAATTCAAGGTCATCCTAGAATTATCTAGATGGGTACTTTTCTACCCATGCTTCTGAGGTAAGACAATTATGGTACAACACCCCCATTCTTTATCATAATTGTGGGAAGTTGGTAGTTCAACTACCAACTTCCTTCATTAACTGAAATTCTGGAAAAATGGGTAATCTGGGTTTTCTTGAATATTATATTGGAAATAAAATTTCCTCTCTATTTCCCTCTCATGGCATCATTTATGTGTAAGTTCTCCACCCATCAACAATTTCTTTTATTATCATGAAAATTAATTTTATCATTTTGATTGTTCTTCATGGTCCAAACATTAAACATATTAGTCATGGCTCATGGAAACATTTAGACATATATTTTCATGTTGGGGAAAACAGGGCATTACATTCCCCTCCCCCTTAAAGGAACACCATCATCGGTGTTCTTTGCAAATCAGCAACACCAGTTATGCTTCCATCTTCCAACTACTTCAACAATGTTTTCATTTTCTTGGTCTGGTTCTTTTCCAGACTCTTGGCATTTATCACATACCTAAAACAATTTCAAACAACAAGAATATTAATCACAATTTCATGCAAAAATTTGTTATCGTTGTTCATAATTCAAGAGAAAATTTACATATCAACACAATACTTATCTGTGCAGTTCATGGAACTGCATCCATATGGTTGTCACATTTGCTTAGCTCACTATTTTCCTTGACATATCCATTGTTCTCATGATCTCAATCAAAAAATAACAAGAGTTATTGAAATCTCCTCTTCCTTGCGGTCACTCACCTTTTAGGATCAGACATCCCCTTCTCTATTGTATAGCCTCTCGAGCGATCCATATTTCCTACCAAGTATTTCTCGCACAAGAAGAGTTCAAAGGATTCACTAAATCTTACAGTTGATGTGTCCCTTAGACCTACTCTACCGATGTGTCCCTCAGGCCCATTTTAACATAACACAATCATATCTATGGAGATCATGGCATACCATAGGGTCTTCATGTCACAACATCAACCTTTTACATGATTTTCTAGCTTGAAAACCATCATTTGTCCCTCCAGGAAAAATATGTAATCTCACTTCTATCACATGCATACAATATTTTGTGAGTTACCATCATCAGTTTCAATCAAACTTTTTCAATCTGTTGTCCATAGATTTTTAAATTTCATTTGTCAATTTTCAGGTATGTTCCATATAGGAATTGAGATCCCACAAGTATGAGACTTCCTTCTCATAAAAATTTGGCTCTTTTACATTCAACAGGAATTGGTCTTCGTTATGGACTTATATTTCTGTCTTATCCAAGACCATCGTCCCTGCAATTTCAATCTTCACATGACCAAACAAATTGTTAGTTCTCATGCACATTACATTTTTATTGCACACTTGCAGTGGCTCACAACCAATTGTAAAAGTGTGCATACTAACAATTAAATCACCTCTCTCTCTCTCTCTCTCTCTCTCTCTCTCTCTCTCTCTCTCTCTCTCT
>SNQJ01S0036627.1:29798-48799 GCA_010110895.2 Picea sitchensis
CTCTCTCTCTCTCTCTCTCTCTCTCTCTCTCTCTCTCTCTCTATATATATATATATATATATATATATATAATGATATTGTGATATGAAGTAAACGAAACTATCATTCCTTACACATGCATTATTTCAACATACCCAGCTTTTCAAAATGAAATCAATTATCATATACCACTAAACCAATGTGCCAATATCCATGGCCACATTTACACACAATGCACCCTTGCATTGATTTCATATTACCATATTCTATGTTAGGCACTTTTCCATGGTACGTTGGAACTCAACCAACCTTTCACCTCATGGATTCTTTATTCACATTCATTATTACAACAAGACTATGTTTCATGCATTGAGATGATCATAACTTCAAATAAGCATACGTTATATGAAATTAAGAATTCCATACGAATGCATTCAAGAATTCCTTCTTTATTGGTAACCAAGGTTCCAACATTCCTAGCCACCCAATTCCTTCCTTTAGCATTGTTACAATTATGTTGGGATATTGAAAGGTCTTCCTTCCTTAATGGACAATGCTATACCTGCCTTCTTTCATACAACATGCATCTCCTCAATGCATTTAACCAATGTGTTTCTTATGAGCACTTATGTTCTCAATCATTCATGAATGATCTATGCATTTATGATACATTTGTTCATGAATTTCTTGCAAGGACTTCAATCATCCTTGACTGCTAGAGGTTTCTCCCTCTATCATTCAGGGTCTTTTCTTGAATCTTACCTTGCTTGAGTATCAATGAAACACAAAATTCAATTAAATTCACATGAATATCATCAAGATATAAAATATTCTAGAAGGGATTCTTACCCAATCCCTTTCAAACCTCATGCCACATAGGCATGAAAATTTTTATACTTGTTCTAGATGCCAACACCCTATATGATATTTCCTCATCAATGGTGCTTCATCGGAGATCCTAAGTTTCCTTCACCAGTTCTTTCAACATCATACTTATTGTATCTATCCTCTACTTGAGGATGTTCACCATTGGCAGTTGTCCTTCCCCAACAACTCCAATCCTTTCCTACACATAACATACATCATCACATTTAAATTTATATCATTTGTCATGCAAAATCAAAAATGCATGTACCATAGCATTTAATTCAGTAAACAAATTTCCAGATATGTCCCAACATATCTATGTGCACTTTACCACATTATCCTCAATTTGCTCACTAGTCCAATCATAAAATATTTCAATTGTTTTGTTATCCTACAGCCATCAACATTCTCATGTTGGAATCATCCACACGTGACTATCATCTCAGTTTCTTCATCCCAGAGAGACACATTAAACAACAAGAAAGGAGACGAGGGATTCTCCCCTTTTCCAACTCCTTTTCACAATATAGAACCTTCATCTCGATTGAATTACTTCTAAGACCTCGTTTCCCTTTCATAACATGGCTTAACCAAGATCATTCATTTAAACATATTTATTAACTTGTTTTTCCTTAGCTTTCACAACTGTTCTTTTAAATCAAGCAACTCAGTTAAACAAATCAAAGTTTTAGAGTGAGAAACGTGTTCCTCCTTTTCTCCTTATTTACTTCTACAATCTACCCCCTTTAGGATCCGTCTGCTCTATTCCTTGAGCAATCTTAGTCAATTTCATATTGACCTTTCCTAGATGTAGAAACATATTACAACATCAAAATAGCTTACAATTCAATTATGAGTCAGTGAATTTTTCACATTCACCAAACAAATTTAGGATTTTCAAGGTTTTTTCAAACGCAAGTCTTCCAATCATGCATTATATTTTAAAATACAATCCATGATTATTTTTATAAATAGGCTTTGCAACCCATTGTCTATTTTTTCCAGCGGTTAATTAAATATGTAGCCATGTTCTCCTGACATAGCTCTTTACATAGTTCCTCCACATGGAACTTATTCAACATGCAACTTCCCTTGTTGCATATTCCTCACTATCGGAAATAACCTCAACCCCAAGTCAGGTTCAAATTCATCATTTCATAGGTTTACCCAATATTCCATAAGGAATATGAGCATGCATTCTTATTATGCATTCCAGTTTACACATTTACACATGTAAATTATTCTATCAAAATGTATTCAAACTATGCTTTCATGCACTTAACCACATGCATCATCATACTATGTGTGTCTACCATAGGCCCACTTTATAGTTTCACGTACATATTTATCAAGAAAAATAATTTCATTCATGATTTCTTACAATCATCTACATGCAATTTTCATAGGCATATTCATTTTTCTTTCTATCATAATAACATAGCACTCTTGCTCATTACTATTTCAACATTTTATATTATCTCTTTAGGAGGAAAGGAGCACACCCTACTCAAGATATTATTCAAACAAAGCAAAACAAACTTCTCAAAATAGAGTCTGCTATGTATCCATAGCATTATCCAATCTAGTAAAGTACAAATCTTGCCTCACAATTCACTTATCCAGGAAGTCATACCATGCCTTTAAGAATTANATGTATGTATGTATGTATGTATGTATGTATGTATGTATGTATGTATGTATGTATGTATGTATGTATGTATGTATGTATGTAATGCACGTACATAACTTGTACATATGTATATCATTATTCACATTTGTTGAATTTTTATATCATCATTTTCTGATGATAACTTACAATCAATCACATGACAAGTCTCATAGGAATATTCATAATTATGTTGTCCTATTTACATGGAAACAACCAACAAGAGATCGCTCTTGCTCACTTACTACAAAAGAATTCCACAATTCATAAAGTACAAATAAGTAATTATAACATTACCCAAGGAAACAAGATAATAATTCCAACTTCTCTTTATGCCTTAAATATTTCTTGGTCAACAGATCTTTATCAAGGAAATCCTTTCCTAAATTCCCTCTTACTGCTACTTGAGCATACTAAGCCATACCTATATGGCTATCATCCACATCTGGATGCCAATCTAATCCATTTGTCTTTTGTAAATGCCCAAGCACTTCCTTTACCAGAATTTAGATCAACATTGTGTTAATCATTCTAACATATCCTCATAAGGTTGATGCAACCAACATCATCATCATTTATTCATGTTGCTAAAATTCCTGCTGATATTAGGTCACCACCAACTAAAATGTCCCATCGGTAGACCATGCTTTTACAACCCATAGAAGGTTATAATAAGTTTATATGCATGTTTTATACATGTTCAATCATTTTCATATGTATTGCAAGATATTCTTGTGTACCAATCATTTTACCCATGCCTACAGTGCATATGTATTCCAGTTGTCTTCCTTTTGCATTCACATGCACAGACATGCCCTTAGGTTAATAGGCATATACATTTTCTTTAATACAACCATGAGCTCATAAAATTTCTCATATTCCCATATTACTCTACCTCTTTATAAATATTATCTTCAGTCCAAAGGAATCCTCTTTCCTTTGCTTAAATAGGTYATATCAACTAAAGGTTTTATTCATTATAGGTCAAGTAAACTGACCTTACAATTTTCCATCAATTCTCTAATCATGAGKTATATATATACATGGTTTAGTATTTTATTTAAGTAGCAATTATCACTACTAAGGAATCTATCAATCCATACTAAATTCCTTTAACCAAAAGGAATTTTCCATAAGGGTATTATCCCTTATATAAATAACCATCATAGATGCAAGAGGCTTTGTCTATCCAAGTGGATAGACAACATTACACTTAAATAAAATAAAAACTCAACTCATCCATTGTATGGACTCATGCAACTCTATAACATAATTCTGACACTTCTTCCATTCACATTCAAGTATTATCATTAATTCCTACCAACATATCTCACTTCTGTAGGAATATCCATCAATCCAACAAAGCAACAATATAATTCTTCTGTTGCAATCATCATGATAAAATTTTCTATTGTAAGGAATTTTAAAACAAAAATTTCAATCTCCAGTCCTTCTTAGGAGCTTGTATAGATAATGAACGAACTTTTTAAAGAAGAAAACACTTTTCAATGGGATCATCTTAGCCTTGATATACCATCTGTGTGACCATTCTCTAGCCCATCCAGGCCTAGTGTTTGAATCTCTTCTCTGATACCACTCTATAACATGCTCTCCCCTTAGGTTCTCTTAAAGGGGTGGGGTATCAAAAAAATTGTTTTTCCTTATCCATCTTGAAGCCTCTTATTGAGAGAACCATCATATTTTGCTCGTCAAGATATTTCCAACATCTATAACCATGCTCAAATATGAGCTTTGGATCAAACATTATGGCCTCCTAAATTTTCAGGCCTTATTGCCAAGACCCTCTCATGCCCATGTGGCACCTATGGGGCACCCATGTTGCATGTGGCACCCACGTGGAATCCTCAGGTCCCACTTGGTGCATATGTGGTTCTTGATGTGGCTAATGACACGACACCCACATGGTAATCCATTCATTGAGGCCATAGAATCTTTTGCACTCAACACCACCTGACTTACATCCTGTCGATACCCGATATGCCTACCAGGTATCGTCCATTTTGACACCACCACATCAAAAAACCATCGATAGGTGATATGTTAATAGTCCAACTAGCATCCTTGACACATGGCCCAAATTGGGACCCTCCACCTGGCTTGACACGTGGCATATGCAAATTTTCACTCTCCATGACATATAATCTTATTAAGTTAATATAAACAACATTTCATGAAAACAACGCTCCTTAGGATTTTATTTATTTAACCACATTATTGTTAGTTGATCCTCATTAATTTAATATCTCATGTAATGAAATTTTTGGTTTAATCCATTTCACTGGCCCTATAAATATTGAGAGTTTACTTTACCCTGGGTGTATTAATTACCAAACCTGCCTTCTTACCATTTTTCGAGATTCGATATTCCAGTGGGGAATTAATAATAGTATTTTATTAATATAATGCTTCAGGGTTTATTAAATTAAGTTTATAATATAGTTTCCCCATCCCCCAGGCATATAACTTACCACACGCACCATCCCCTTTATTTTTCTTAGTGCACGAAACTGCAGTGGATTAATATTATTATTTTATTATATAATGGCACCAGCCTCCAAGTATATAACTTAACACACATACCGACATTTAATATCATTATCTCATATCAGCCCCTGGGTATACCACCTTCAAGCACACCTTCAATTATCAATATTCTGATGTCTGATAGCCTAGTGGGTTTAATGATATCATTCTATATCGATTCTCGGGTGTATCACTATCATGTGCACCTTCAAAGCTCAATCCTCCAGTTCTCGATATCCCAATGGGGTTTATTAGTATTATAATATCAATTTCCCCTGCATATATCATTAACCTTTCACACCTTGGGTTCTCAATCTCCCAATGTCCAATATCCCGGTGGGGTTTATTAATATTATATTATATCG
The DNA here is from genome assembly GCA_010110895.2 of Picea sitchensis. Lineage (NCBI taxonomy): Eukaryota > Viridiplantae > Streptophyta > Pinopsida > Pinales > Pinaceae > Picea > Picea sitchensis. Next base: position 35,220 of record SNQJ01S0036627.1, read on the forward strand.
CCCATGTGTATATCATTCACCTTACACAACTTGTGTTCTCAATCTCTCAGTGTTCGATATCCCAGTGGGATTTAATATTATTAAAGCATTGGGAGAAATGAAAATAATTCTCAAGAATTGAAAATAATAACAAATAAATATTCTCACATTATTTTTTTCTAGGGTTATATAATTAGTCTTTGTACAGTCTAAATCCATGTGACTGGTTAATTTAACAAAATCAATATTTTTCCCAGAAGAAGAAATTTTGAGCTTCTCCACTTGTTGTGCATATGAATGATTTATATGGTTTACCATATAAGGCTTCCTCCTCTTAATATTCAAACTTAATAAGAAAATAATTGGTAATTTTGAATAATTACCAGGAGTTACCAACCTCCTTTTACCATACAAAGTTTGTTCAACAAAATCTTAATAAAATATATAAACACATATATTTATTTATTTGATCTTTTTTCTAGAAAATTAAATCTCTTGGGATTAAAACTTCCCACAGTAAAAATTTGGTTTTACCAAGACTTACTTCCCACCTAAAATCATAAAGATATTTACTACTTTTTAGAAAAAATCCACCCTTTGGACATGCTTTTAATGAGTAAATCTAGGTAAGAATTATATTCTTACCATGTCTTAATAAGACATAAATTAAATACAAAACACACAATTCCTAATTTGTTTTTACTTCACACATTCCTTGTGTTCAATACTTTATCCTTTTAACTATATAGCCTAGGTTTATGTGACCAAAGTTATGGTCAATGTTTCATTCCAGACTCCCCCTTGTGAAGTTTATCTTGTTGGCTCGAAGTTAAGGGATTTTACCCATATTTCACAAAAATTATTTAGCATTCAACTAAGTCTTCCAAGAAGGTCTTAAGGCTTGACCATTAACCAGGGATAGGTCACCTCCCAGAACTGATCTTCAGATTGATTATTACAGCACGACGGCGATCATTTAGCAGGATATTATACATCTTTATTTTTCAAGATTCGGTGGGGCTTTGTGGCTTGAGTGTTCACTACTAACATATGAAATTGATTCATACAAATGGTTTCAAATTCCCACATAGCACTTTGTTCTTACTCAGAGTTATAAATAATTACTTACAACGGTTTTTCGAAACAAAGACAGTTAGAGGGACAACAATAGAAATATATTTTTCACAGCTCTCTTCAGATTTTCCCTACTTAAACATAATATTAAATTCTTAAATAACCAAAACATAAATTCCATAGCATCAAGGAACTTAGTATGGCATATACAAAACATTGAAATTACTTATCTAAGAATTTGTGAGAGATTGGAAATGGGTGATGGGTGAGCCTCTTTCCACACAACCATAGGCACAATTGTTCCTGACATTTTCACAATTGGCCACCCCCTAGCCAAAAGATGATTCCATGAGGTGACAAATCTCATTTTGGAATAGAAATATATAAATATAGAGGCCCTCTCCATCATCAGCACAAATTAGAAATGTATATATATACAATGAATTCAACCAAATAGGGGCCTTCTCACCAACTCAAAGAGTCGGAACAATTAAGCCTGGAACTAACACCCAAAGTTGCATCCCCATTTAACTAACACCCAAAAATTTGCATCCCCATTTATTAGCTTGATTTAGATATTCTTACTTACTATTTGTCACTTAGAAACCAAAGAACTTGAATTCCCTTTGTTTTTATATGAACCAGAGATATTTTTATGAACATTCTCTTCTCCGTTTTGTGGATCTCATACCACTTTCTGACCTCTCTAATTTTGTGGGTCAAATTTTCCCTAAATTCGAGGTCAGCCCAAAATTATCTATATGGGTACTTTTGTTCCCATGCTTCCGAGGCAAGGAAGTTCTGGTACAACACCCCATTCTTTCTCATAATTGTGGGAAGTTGGTAGTTCAACTACCAACTTCCTTCATTAACTAAAATTCTGGAAAAATGGGTAATCTGGGTTTTCTTGAATATTGAATTGGCAAGAAAACTTCCTCACTATTTTCCTCTCATGGCATCATTTATGTGTAAGTGCTCCACCCATCAACAATTTCTTTTTATTAGTATCAAAATTTATTTTATCGTTTTGATTTTTCATCATGGTCCAAGCATTAAACATATTATCCATGGCTCATGGCGACATTTAGACATATATTTTCATGTTGGGGAAAACAAGGTGTTACGGGCTTGGCCCAAAAATTGCAGACTCATCTTCGGCATGTTTCTCACAATAAGTCTCCCACCAATATTTGACATGGGGAAGGTCTTTAAGCAGTGCGAAGGTGAATTTTTAGTTGTTGGAAAAATTTTGGACAGAGAAATAACCCTCTAGCATACTTAACCATTTTTCAAAGCATTGGCACCTATCCAACCTTCAAATAAAGGAATATAAAATTTAAATTTTACCTTAAAGGGATTCACACCTATTAATTGATTGTTGGTTGAAGGTGCCTCCATTTTTGTTGAAAATCATGAAAGGATCTAGCCGAAATTATCTATCATCTTGTTCCTCTATCACGTGAGTGATTCCTCAAGAAACAATTTGATAAGATATCATGCTTCGTTGTCTCTCCTTTATTTTTCCACAGGAAGCTACTTGGGCCTGTGGGAGTGTGCTTCAACAAGATCAACTAGTTCAATACCAAACCCTCGATATCCTAATCTCGTCAGGGACATGCACAAAGAAACAACAAATAACAGATTGCTCTTATACGATTGATCCAGATTATGTTGAGAATGACATGAAGGAAGAGATATAATAGGGAAACACACATAGATATGGAAAGAAACACAGTAATATAGTTAAACTCATATTCTATTAAAGACAATATGGAATACAAAATATTGTAAAATTCAAAGCACACAAGATAGCTAGAATGGTGGTAGCTTATCTCTAAAGAGAGAGATGTGCCAACTACACTCATTCACAAGAATATGATTACAAAGAGGATGAAAAGGTAATTTAACATAAAGGATCAATGATAAAACCCAAAACATCCAAACCCTAACTCGAGAAGATGAAACACCAAAAATGTTTTGGGCCCTGTTGTGGTTAGTTGATACATCAACTTATCAGGGGCTCAAATTTTGCATACAATATCCATTAGGGGCGCTCAGTGCCCTGTCAAAAAGGTCTAGCCGAGGAGTACACATTCCATTCAGCCTAGAATCTGCCTTTCTCTACATGCTAGGTGTTTTCACATTAAAAAACGTCGTTTAGGGCCTCAATACAACCCCGAAAGTTTGGGACCCAAAAAACTGTAGAAAAACTACCAAGATGTGGAATCATTATGAATTAGTGGAACATGTGAGTGGCCACCAGTGACCCAAAATTATCTATATGGGTACTTTTGTTCCCATGCTTCTGAGGCAAGGAAGTTCTGGTACAACACCCCATTCTTTCTCATAATTGTGGGAAGTTGGTAGTTCAACTACCAACTTCCTTCATTAACTAAAATTTTGGAAAATTGGGTAATCTGGGTTTTCTTGAATATTAAATTGGCAAGAAAACTTCCTCATTATTTTCCTCTCATGGCATCATTTATGTGTAAGTGCTCCACCCATCAACAATTTCTTTTTATTAGCATCAAAATTTATTTTATTGTTTTGATTGTTCATCATGGTCCAAACATTAAACATATTATTCATGGCTCATGGCGACATTTAGACATATATTTTCATGTTGGGGAAAACAAGGTGTTACAGGATTGGCCCAAAAATTGCAGACTCATCTTCGACATGTTGCTCACAGTAAGTCTCCCACCAATCTTTGGCATGGGGAAGGTCTTTAATCAATGCGAAGGTGACTTTTTAACTGTTGGGAAAATTTTGGATAGAGAAATAACCCTCTAGCAGACTTAACAATTTTTCAAAGCATTGGCACCTATCTGACCTTCAAATAGAGGAATATAAAATTTAAATTGTACCTTAAATGGATTCACACCTCTGAATTGATTGTTGGTTGAAGGTGCCTCCATTGTTTTTGGAAACCATCAAAGGATATAGCCAAAATTATCTATCATCTTGTTCCTCTGTCACGTGAGGGATTCCTCAAGCAACAATTTGATAAGATCTCCTCCTTCTTCGTCTCTCTTTTCCTTTTTCCACGGGAGGCTGCTTGGGTTGGTGGGAGTGTGCTTCACGAAGATCAACTATTTCAATACCCAACCCTCGATATCTTAATCTCGTTAGGGACATGCACAAAGAAACAAAAAATAACAGATTGCTCTTATACAATTGATCCATATTATGTTGAGAGCGACATGAAGGAAGAGATATAATAAGGAAACACACATAGATATGGAAATAAACATAGTAATATAGTTAAACTCAGATTCTATTAAAGACAGTCTGGAATACAAAATATTGCGAAATCCAAAGCACACAAGAGAGCTAGAATGGTGGTAGCTTTTCTCTGAAGAGAGACATGGGTCAACTACACTCATTCGCAAGAATCTGATTACAAAGAGGCTGAAAATGTATTTTAACATAAAGGATCAATGAGAAAGCCCAAAACATCCAAACCCTAACTTGAGAAGATAAAACACCAAAAGGTTTGTGGGCCCTGATATGGTTAGTTGATACATCAACCTCTCGGGGGCTCAAATTTTGCATACGATCTCCATTTGGGGGTGCTCAGTACCCTGCCAAAAAGGTCTATCCAAGTAGTACACATTCCATTCAGCCTAGAATATGCCTTTCGCTACATTCTAGGTGTTTTCACATTAAAAAAACGTCGTTTAGCGCCTCAATACGACCACGAAAGTTTGGGACCCGAAAAATCGTAGAAAAAATGCCAAGATGTGGAATCATTCTAAATTAGTGGAACATGTGAGTGGCCACTAGTATATATCTATATAGGTCAATTTAGTTTAGCCCGAGTCGTTTGTGCTAAGGGGTGTCCGCCCCCCCTCCCACCCTGTTCAATTCCCGCAAGTGACATGTTGAGCTATTAAATGAGAAAGCTATCGAAAAAGCCTCGGTTTTCTACAAAATTTGGTTTACCCCGGGTACCATCCTCTAAATGAGGGGAAGTGCTCGGTGGGTTTCCATGGGATCTATTCCAAAGTATATATATATTTCTTGTGGGAAATATGTGAGGGGTTTATGGTGGTGGGGGGGAGTCATTTATGACCCTAATGGAGAACAAGAACTATTTTTCACTTAGATAATTAGACAATCAACCATTAATGAAGCATAATCTTTTGTAGAATTCCAAGGAATTAATATCTTAGGTGAGATAGTGTTCCTAGATATTCTCATTATTAGAGATTTCCATATAATCCTCTCATCCCTCAAAAATAATTCTCACTCTTCCTCATCTATCACCAAACCCTCAAGAGAAGTTTCCCCCTTCTTTAAATATTTATTAAAGTAAACATTTTTCATACTAAGTTTCATATAAGTAAAGAAACAGATGTAATGGCCAATATAGGGGTGACCCTAGGAAAATGAAAGTTTGTGCTTTGGAACTTAGAAGGATTAGAAACAACAACCAATTACATCCCATGATCATTGAATTCCATGCAAATGGAACTAATAATTTAGTTAGGGGTGTTATGTGGTGTGATTGTTATAAGGAGGGAAACCTCCCTGCTTCTAAAGACACCATCTTACTTCCTCCCCCATATGATTCCCCTTGCCTTGATGCGACCCCCACAACTCCTTCCTCATTACCTCCATAACCTTTGTGATCCTCCCTCCTTTGTATATTTGAGAATCATTTCCCTTTTAGACACCCTACTATCACCCCATCTTGATGGCATTCTATGAACCCTCTCCCCTCCCATCTTATATTTACTTTGATGACTACAAATAGGTGGCAATGTTATGTTTGTGTGCTATCAAGGTAGGTATAGGCCCTAAAATTGAACCTCAACATTAACAACCATGATTTGATAGAGACATAGGGAGACCTCACTTACACTTCTCTATGATTTGTAAGGTGGATTCAAACTCAGTTGAAAAATAACTTAGAGAAAATGGAAGAGAAGAGGAAAACATGAAACTAGAGCAAGATGGGTGTCCATAAGTAACTAAGAATATAGGACAAGAAAATGAGACCTCCTTAGATCACGTCTAAGAGAAGATGCATAACTAGAATATTTGTTTGCATCCCTTTCAAACCTAATTATGTGAATTCCCAATTATGTAAGCTTTATTTCCATGGAGAGAATCCCTCCTAGCCCACCCTATGCAACTGAGCCAATGGAAAAACTTGATACCAACACTCAGGTGGAATTAGTTTCCAATAATACTATGAGATTTTTTCCAATGATACTATGAGATTTTACTTTATATATAGTTGATATGTATTGTCATTTTATGTTTTTAGTTAATCAATATGTTAGACATTGTTCCTTTTGCTTTTGTGGAAAAAAGAACATTTTCATTTATTTTTTATCAAATAGCTAACAAAATGGAGTTTATCCTATGCAAAGACAAGACTCTCTATTTTGTAACATATTTTGAACGTTGACCAGGTTATGCCAAAGCTAAGTCCCTATAAATATATATAATTTATGTTTAGAAAAAAATAAAAAATATATTGAATTAATGTTTTATATGATGATGGTGATGTTACTATCCATTAAGATCAATCATTGGTATATCCACTACTACAATACATGGTTATAACATCGTTGATTTGCATTTCTATAGCCCTCACAACCTTACCTAAGTTTTTTTTGCTGGCATTTGTCATGTTTGCATGCCGAGTTTTGTGTCATAATTGCATCACACTAGTATCGTGTTTGTGATTCTAAAATTTAATATATATTATTTCGTTTAATGCATCATACAATGTTGATATTTGTGTCATGAATTTTATTGTGTGCATCATTAGTGTGCCAAACACATTGAAGGTGCATCATGGGAATCTTCCTAGTGTTGAATTGATGAATATGGGGTGGTGTATTGGCGTCTTTAGTAAAAAAAATAAAATAATGTTTTATGAAATTTGCATTGTATGTGCACATAATTCCAATGCCATTTTTTTTAGTTTCTCTTATTTTCTTTATAGGTTTATAAAAAAATTTATTAGCATTCTTCAAGTTGGTTTCATATGTCCATATTTAATTAATAATAATAAAAAAAAATCATGTGGTTCACCACACCACAAATATGTCACTCTAAGAATTTAAACATGGGTGGGGAGGATAACAATCATTCCACCCAACCACCCAAACTATATTTAATGGGTGATTAATAATAATTTATTATTATTAAGGACTATTTAATAACTAATATATTATTATAATTAATTATTAAAGTTTTATAATTAATATTAATTATTGTAATTAATAAAATTTATAATAAATTGATAATCATAGTCAACTATGTTTGATACAATATTGATTCACCCTATTTCAATGCCTCAATTAATTGGCGTGTCAATTGAACAAGAGTGTAGTCTGCAGAACTTGATGTGAAGAACCATAAGGTAACTATCAAGGGAATGATGGATCCTAATAAGCTAGTAGAATATCTTCATAGAAAGACTAGGAATCATATGGAGATCATCCATAGATGAAGGATGGAAATAATTAGGAAGGGGACAAGAAGGATGGGGGAAATAAATACAAGGGAATAAGAAGGAAGGTGGTGGGGATAAATATAGAAGTGGAAAGAAGAAGAATGGTGAAGAGAATAAAAAGGAAAAACGTGTTGGAGAACTAGGGAATTAGAATATTAAGGAGTTATAAATTACAATAAGAGGTGGTGTATAATGACATGTTACAACAATGAAGCACAAGTGATAATAACTCAGCATATAATAGGAAACATAAGGAACGAAAAAACTTTCATTGTAAATCATTACACACACACTCACATAGTACCAAAGTGTATCTAACTCCCTTGAAGTGAGGAAGACATATTCAAATTTGATTGGTTAGGATGTGTAATGAACTCCTTGAATTATGCATCCACCTATGCAGCAATAGACTACTATGGTTTACCTAACTAACTAGTTGAATGCTTAGTCAATCACTAAGTCGACATCTCGGTTGATTTTCTTAGTTGACCATCAATTATCGACCTACTATCTCCAAAATATCTAGAGTTGTGATGAACATGTTGTTCCAACACTCCCCCCATCGGCACAATGCTCTTGAGATTTAGTAGGTGAAATTAATTTCTCTATACACCTACCATAACTATAGCCTGCTAAAGCTAGAGGAGAGCTCGAAATTTCACAAACTTAGATTGTGTTTAAGGCTTCATAAATATATTTGTAACTTGATCATCTATGCTACAATAGATAAGATACACAACAACATCTTGTACTAATTGCCTCAAATAATGAGCATGAAGCTCCACATACTTCATCTTACTATGAGAAATTGGGTTTTTAACCACCTATATTGCACCTAGATTGTCATAATACACTATAGTTGATTCCTCAATTGAAAATCTAAGCTCACCCAAGTGATTATGAATCCACACTACCTTTGTTCCAACATTAGCTATATCACAATATTCAAATCTTGTGGTCAAAAGAGAGACTACTTTTTACAATACCAAACTATGGGTCCAAAGCCAAGATTAAACACGTAGTTGGATATAGACTTCCTATTATCTCCATCTAGGCCAATTCAAGTTGGTGTAGTTGGCTAACTAGTTCTTAGTACTACAATACTTTATACCAAGCTGATAAGTTCACTTGGTATAACAAATAATTCTCTTTGTGACCTTTAAGTGACTCTCCCTTGGGTCCTACATAAACCAAATGACCACACTAACAACAAACAAAATATCAATTCAACTGTGAGTTAGATAAATAAGGCTATGAATAAGCTACTTGTAGTGAGTAGCATCAACTTTTAGAGAATCACACTCTTTTGTTAGATTTACTCCCGACCGGTGAGGTGTAGAACATGGTTTAAAATTTTCCATTTTGAACATTTATAATATATTCAATACATATTTAGGTTGAGAAAGAAAGATGCCATCATCCATTTGCAAGACTTGGATGCCCAAAAAGAAATGCAATAAAACAAGGTTAGTAATCTCAAATGCATCTTCCCACTATTCTCCAAACCCAAACTTAAGTCAATATTACTTCACGTAATGACTAAGTCATCAACATACAATGCAACAATTAAGGTTTTAGCATTTACATGTAAAACATATAAAATATTGTGATTTGATTCACAACGTTTGAAACCAAGATTGAGGAAAAATGATCATTCTTCTCATATCATACCCTAGGGGCTTGTTTCAAACTATACAATGATTTCTCTAATGAATAGACAATACTATCATCCTTCTAAAACATAGGAGATTTCTCTATATAATTATCCTTGGTGAAATCACCATGTAATAAAGAATTTTTGACATCCATTTGATGTACCTCCCATCCAAAATGGGCAACAAGGGTGAAAGGATTAGTTGAATATGATTCATCTTTGCAAAAGGGAGAATATTTTTGTGTAGTTGGTGCTTTTGTTGTTGTAAAAACCCTTTGTTACCAAAAATTCCTTATGCCTTCCAATAACACCTTCATATGTGAACTTGGTTTGCAGGCCTTGTTGAAATTTCACCACATTCTTTCCTTGTGCTCGAGGGACTAAATGCCATGTTTGATTCTTCATTAAATAATGATACTCATCAGTCATAATATTCTCCCATTTAGGTCATCCATGTGCATTTGCATACGTATTGAGATCACATGTCTTTAGTACATGTGCCATTAGAGAAACAATACCACGTTGTTTCTAACTTCTTCTCCTCCTTGAGTCATTTACATCTCCTGCATCAACTCTAGCAACTTCAATTGCATTAGTTTCCCCTTTTGAAAGACACGTGTCCCATGTTGAAGGAGTTCCTATACCAAACTCTCCAGTATTTGATTAAGAAATGGTTTCAAACCTTGTGGTTGAGTTTTCTATAGAAGGTCAACTACAAGTCAATTCTAGTATAAGAGTTGATTGTCTAGCTAATGATCTTATGGAATAGTCAATCCATTCATAATTCTTCGAAATTTCTAGTGGATCACTATTTAATAAACTAAATGAATTCGATAGAGTAATACCTAAGGTATTCTCATCAAATATGACATGCCTCTTGCAAATAATCTATTGTTTTGACTAGATCAAACAACCTGTAGGATTTTGACTCTTTAGAGTATCCCATAATAATACAAGCATGACTCTTTGCATCTAACCTCTTTCTCTTATCATCTGTAATATGATCCCACACCATGCATAAAGGTTCTAAGGTGTCTGGATGAGGGGTTTCTCCTATTCCATTCTTGCGAGGAGTCATGTCCCATACTGCTTTGTTTGGAACTTAGTAGATTCTACCTAAAAACCAGTCAATAGACCTTTGGATTGAAGTAAACATAGTACCATTTTGACGAAGGTATGATTCTTCCTTTCAATAATTCAATTTTATTGAGGTGTGTAAGGTATTGATATTTGTCAAGAGATACACTTTTTCTGACAAATAGCTCCCAAAGTCCTTTCCCACATATTCTCCTCCATTGTTCGAACTTAAACCTTTCACAATTCAATCACATTGTTTTTCAACTAATGACCTAAATTTGTTGAATTTTTCAAAGACATGATCCTTATTCTTGAAGAAATATACCCAGTTGTATTTGGAAGAATCATCAATAAAAGTCAAAACATACCTTGCACCTACTAATGATGGTTTATTCAAGGTACATAGGTCACTATGGACAAGTTCTAGCTTAGTATTTGCTCTGTGTTCCTTCCTCATTTCAAGTGTAGCCTTGTGGTGCTTTCCAAGAACACACCTTTCACATACACCATTAGGGGGAGAAACCCTAGGTAGTCAAACAACCATCTCATGCTTCACCATTGATTTCATACTTCAAAAATTTAGATGTCCAAGTTTTTCATGCCAAATTCTACTCTAATTGTTAATATTTTCTATGAAGAGAATAGGTCTTAGATATTTTATGGGAAAGTCACAAAACTTGTACAATTTTCCCTTGGGATCAAGAATATTGTTGAAAAAATTAATGAAGTTATTATGCATATCTTTCACAACAAATCAATTTGGCCAAAATTCAACCTTCTTTCCATTCTAGGTTAGTTGGGTTACATACAAAGAATTGGAACTCAAACTTGGTCTATGATACACATCAATGATCATACCATTCTTACATTCAATTTACCATAACCAAAAATAAAAAGAGTATAATCATCAACCACAAAGATTTTTTTTTTATGTAGCATTAAACAATGAAGAAATGAGAGAATCATATTTATCCATGTGATGGGTATAATTAGAGTTGACTATCCACTCACTTTTATAAGTGTGAGCATACAAGGTTTGAGAAACACTAACAAAATATGTCTAGTTATCTACCTTACCTTCTTAAATTTGGTGTTACAAGTCAATCAACTTATAGTCGACTCGTCTCCTTTAAGATTATTCACTCTATATTCAAGGTCTTTAGTCTTCTATTAGAAAGACTTCTCCATCTGTCCTAATTTCTTGCAATAAATATAGGTCTTTGTCTTCCTACCTTTCTTAGTCGAAGCTTCATCATCATGCTTCTTCCTAATAGTCTGGTTGACACAATCACATTATTTTTCATAATATCTTGCTCAACCTCTTTCTCTATAGTTATGTTGACATTTTCCCTTTAGCAGTTGGATTATTGCTTAACTTCAAGTTTCCCTTTATCAAGAAATTTTTCATGTTCCCTAATTAGCAAGCCACATAAATAATCAAAGGAAAAATACATACCATCTCCTTTTCTAGAAGCCCAACTAGCACTAAATGTCAAACATAATATATCATAGGGTGTCTTCAAGTTAATCAAGATTAGTTCTATGAGATGACCATGTTTCTTCGAAAAACATATTTCACATTCACCCAATTTCAATTGTATCTTCTTCATGTAAGCTAGATAATCTCCAATTCTTTCAAAGGAGAGAGGACCAATTATTTCTCAATCTACATAACTTTATTTTCATTGGTATTATCAAATAAAGTCTTCAACTTCTTCCAAACTTCTTCCAAACTTCATTCAAAAAATCCATCCCACTCATATGAAAGTAGACATGTAGGTCGTTATAACATTGGCAACCTCATCATTCTTCTCGTCGATGAAAAACTTCTATGGATCACCCACTAGATCTAGGACATTTGTTGATCTTCTTTCAACCAAGGATTCAAACTGTCATGGTATTTTCTCTTTCATCTTTTATTTCAAGAACTACTTCAACAACTTCTTTATAGGTAGCCAACTTTTGGTTTTAATTATAGATATAATGTTCAGGTGCATGTCATAAATAAATCGACCTTATCATTCTCAGCTCGTTTAGACAATATGTCATTAATGCGAGAGTCATATTTTCTAATAGTCTCTACCTTATTTTACTTGTAATGATTGAAAAAATAAAAAATAGAAGATTGATATTATGAATAGTTGTATTCTTGATCGAACTTCTTAAAAATTATACTAGTTACCAACTTGCCAATACCACTTAAAAAAAATTAACTCTAAAAAACTCTTAAAGTGGACTTTTTTTTCTTATACTTCTCAGATAAGCAAATAGTCATCTCCATTTCTTTTCTCTTGAAACATAAGAATAGTGGAGGTCCCTAATTTGAATTGCTTCTTATGATAGAAGGAGTGGGGTCTCCACTAGCTTAAAAAAAAAAAAATCAACTTTTTAAGAGTCTCCTCTTAAGTGATTTACCCTTTTGAAATGGCTTGCTAATCTTCCTTAGTTCCATAAAATTTATCTTATATGCTTTCATCACTTTTAAGGAGTCTCTTAAAGCTCATCTTGATTACTTTTTATGACCATAAAGAATAGTTTTTGGCAAAGTAAAGGGACTACTCTTATAGAGGTTAGGTGTCTAATGGGACTTTGGTAGAACTTGTTTGTTTCCCATGCGAGCATTGTGAGTTGTGATTGTTCTAAAATATAGTAGAGCTTGCACCAATTTAATCTCTAGGAAATATTGTTGGATAAGATCCCATATTTCGTAGCTATTATAATAAATAATTGAGTTTAGAAATGGCATTAACAATTTACCATTACAGTCTCTCAGAACAAGAGGTAGGAATTTAAATGAGATTCCCCACATGTTTAACCTAAGTACACATATAAGATATTTTAATGCAAAGATTATAACCCAAACATAATTGAATCATACATCATCACTTTCAATTAAATGTAGTGGTACTGACCAATAATTAGATCATGATTAAAAAAAAAAAGACTTGTCATTCATCATAATAACCATAAGAGAGCTTTCATTAATAAAAGAGGTGTCGGCTTATCATAAGATATGTGTCGGCTTATAACTTTCCATAATAACTTATTCATGTTCATGTTTCATTGGTTGATTATTTCATATTTGGGTATTTTTTTTTAATTATGAAATGTAATTTAGAATACACTTTAAGTCAAGAGCAAAGTATGTATTTAATGATTTAGTGATTATTTCATATTTGGGTATTTTTTTAAATTGTGAAATGTAATTTAGAATATATTGTAAGTCAAAAGCAAAGTATGTATTTAATGATTTAGTGTAAATTATATATTTAATGATTTAATTTTTATATAAAAGAGAGATAAATTTAAATACATTTAAGA
>SNQJ01S0036627.1:55992-70322 GCA_010110895.2 Picea sitchensis
ATTGATGAAATTGTTATTTTTGATATAAAAATAGATTCAACACTTTTGAATACTCTTATTACAACGAAATTATGTAATATTAATATCTAATATTTACAATTACATCAACTCAAAATAATTCTTAACAAATTTTATGTAAAAAAATGTTAATTTTCTTTTGTATTGTTTTGAGTAATTGAAAAAGCATTCATAATACATTAAAATATCAATTTAATAAATACTGAAATGTGTAATACAAATCTTTTTATTATTTTTTTTTATAAAAAAATGATTTGAGTTATTTTTTATTCATTATTAATTCATTTATTTCAAAAAAAAATAATATAAATATTTTTAAATCTTCAATGAAAAAATATGAACTCCAAAACTATATTCATGTGTTATAAATGGCTAATTTAAATATTAATTGATTTGAGTTATTTTTTATTCATTATTAATTCATTTATTTCAAAAAAAAATAAAAATAATATGAATATTTTTAAATCTTCAATGAAAAAATATGAACTCCAAAACTATATTCATGTGTTATAAATGGCTAATTTAAATATTAATTGTAAGTCTTTAAACATCCATCAACTATGAATAATAATATATGCATGTTAAGCATTAATGGTCTAATATTAAAAATAAAATGAGAGCGCTGGTCTCGAAGGGTGTCCTCTAAAAACCCTTCGAAAAAAAGGCAACATACAACATGGTTGGTAGGATTTTGTGGATTGGTGGTCATGATTTCTCTCACTTAACTACCCACACAAATAATCACAAAGTAAATTTATACTTTAATACCATAATTTATGTTTTTATGTTGTGGATTGGTGATCATGATTTATCTCACCTACTTATCCATATAGACAGTCACATAATTTACAAAGTAATTTTATGTTTTTAATAATAATATAATAATATATATTTTAAATAATAATAATAATATTGAAAATTATTATTTAAATTTTTTTATAATTAAAAAATTTGTTTTCAAATCTAATTTTTAAAATTGATAAAAATATTTTTTTTATATTAATATTATTTTCAAATTCAATTATATTATATATGGTATTTTTTTTTGTAAGTAAGTGAGTGATATTATATATAAAGGGCCTTCCTAGACCAAAAAAGATACACAGTACAGATAGGATACCAGCTGCAGTTATCGGACTGCCCCAACAGAGGGGAAACCAGTCCGGTCAGCATGATAGTCAAACAAAAAAAGTTTGAAAAGTCACATGACCTGTGCAAGCTGAATGGTCATTAGCTAAGAGTAAAAGTGTCAACAGAAACCATAGAGTTCTAAAGAAAAACCTCAAACACTTTCTCGGTAGCCTTGCCAGGTGTTGTGGTCCACCTCTAACCAAGGCTCCTCCTCGATGTAAGTCGCCTGGTCATCCCAACGCTCTATGTCCACTCCTCCTTCGGTGCTGACGGCTGGTTGAGTGTCCTGCACTCCTTCCTGTCCCGTGTCCATGTCTTGTGCGTGCTCCGCATGTTGGGTGCCATGTGGCTTCTTGCTGAGAAGGCTTGGATTCAAGGTCTTCCTATCATCAGCTGCGCTCGCGGGGTTCTCGCCATCCAGGTCTAAGGGTGCAGCTCTACGCAAGGAGGTAAGGAGCTGGAGTAGAGAAGCGACATTCCAATCCACAGCGAGCACCCGGAATTGGAGGTCATCCACCCCTTGTCGTAGGTCGAAGATCAACCCAAAGATGATTGCCAAGGTTTCCCTGAGTTGAGCATCAGAGAAAGGGTTCTGGGCCTGGTGTTCAGTGCGCCATGACTTGCCGGGAGGTGGTTCTGCCATAGTCGGCTCGGCTGAGGTCAGAGTTGGAACTGGTAGAGCTCTGCCCAAAGGTTGTTCCGGGATGTGGCCCAAGGTAGGAGTCGGCACCCAGGGGACAAGAGCCAAACTATCCATTCTCTCTGAAGCCAAGTCGGTAGATGTAGGAATGGTGTCCGACAAAGTGAGGGGGGAAGAACAGGATGAGAGCGACGTTGGCGGCGAAACGTGAGGACGGCGAGGTCTCCATGGAGATCCTCTGCGCGGGCGCCCTCAAGGCCGAGGCATGGGACAAGTCTCGTGCAGGCTGGGGGGCGTTGGGTGGCAGGCTTGGCAACAGGGAGCTCGCGACCAGAGACAAACACCAACGAGCTCGCAGAATGCGGATAATTCATCAGAAGACTGCCTCGAGGAGAACCAGGTGAGGCTCGCGCAGGGACCGACGAGGAACCAACAAAGCTCGGCCATGGAATGAACATAACGGGGAGAGAGACTGGAATGAAAAGCACCTCGTGCCATGGTTAATGGAAAATTAATGTCTGCGTAGGGTGGCGCCCAAAGGCACGAACCCTTCACGTGGCATCGTGCCTTGCTGACCAGCCCCCTCCTCTTCATGAAGCCGCGTGGAATGCAATATCACCCCATCCGGGGTATTATATATGGTATTTTATTACAATAACATATTCAAATTGAATTTATAGTACCACTACAATAACATATTCAATACCACTATCTAGAAGGATTTAATAGCATTTTCTTTCATTTTAATACTCATATGCTATGCATTTCAATAGTTTAGATTGAAGGGTGGCTTTAACTTTTATATATTTATATATATAATCTTACAAGATAAAATATATCTATAGATTTTCACATTAAGACTTTATATATATATATATAGTCCATATGATTATAAACAAATCTTTTAAGAAAATATTTATTATCCATTCAATAAAATACTTAGCATAGTATATTATGTTATTGACAAAATATGTGATAAATATATTTTAAGAAATAAGTTTGATATTCTAGTTTATATGATTGAGTATTTTGAGCTTTAAATAAGATGTTTTATTATCAATTCTTCATGCTAGTTACCTCTATTGTATGTTCATAAATGATTTTAGGGGCTAAATTTTGCCAATGAGTTAATTTTCCATGTTTTTTCCCAAAAATAAAATTTGTTGATTTCCATTTTTCTAAAAAATATTTGCTCAAATTTCATATAATAAAATTATTTTACCTTAAAAATCTCTAAAAAATTATAGAAACTATATAAAATCCTTAGAAATTTGAATATTTTTACAAAATTATCGTCAAACATTTTACATTTTACATATTAAGGACTAGTAAGATTAGCCCATGTTTCTACATTTTAATATAAATTTCCATCCTTAAAATTATCCATGTGCATGTCTCACTCGATGTCCCTCTCATGGTAAACATTGTAATCGACACCAATGAGTTTACATTGGGCACAATCTATAAAACTTGAGGAAGTTCCCAAGGGTTTCCCCATGAGATTTTCATTGGAAAAAAAAAATCCAAGTAAAATCTTGTGAGATACCTTTGTTTTCTTTGGAATGTCTAGATGGAGAGAAGCTCAACTAGAAACGACAATAGTAGATAATAACCAAATGGGACCCAACCAAACTCAACCCTCAACCAAAAAAGAATTGAAGACTCTATAACGAACTTCACCTTGAAACAGTTCATTCGAAACAATTGAACTAACCCATTGGGCTTGCAATTCCAAGGAAATGTGAGTGGGTTTTAATCCACTTATGTGCGCACAAGTCATGAGACCATTTAATATAATATATTTGGGTGTATCCACATGTTCAACCACTACCTCAAGGTGACCCAATTACTCCAAAAAATCTCTCACCTCAAGTTGACCTCATGGCTCCAAGAAAATCCTTTTAGGGGAATTGAACATATCCACCGCTAAAAAACTCCTCACTTCTCACTAATGGAACCACCCTTTGGGATTTAAATTAAAGAACATGGGGATGGTCTATGATGCACTTATGTGTACACATGCCACAAGATAATTTATTATATCTCTTTGGGTGCAACCACACATTCAACCACTACCTCAAGGTGACTCCATGGCTCTAGAAAAAGGCCTCATGGAAATTGAACCTTGCCCACTTGAGAAAAAAACATCGTTCCTTACCAATGGATCCAACTCTTTTGGGTGCACACACACATCACTTCTCATGAATGGATCCAACTCTTTTGGGATATAAAATTAAAGGACACGAGGGCAAACTTTGATCCATTTATGTTTGCACAAGTCATAAGATTATTTTTTATAATTTTTTTGGGTGCAACCACACATTTGACTACCACCTCAAGGTGACCCCATGGCTCTAAGAAAACCCCTCATGGGAATTGAACCTTTCCCACTCATGAAAAAATCCTCACTACTTACCAATGGATCCAACCTCTTGAGAGCATGTGCACGCACGCACACACACACATTCAAAGGAAAGCCTCACAATATCTCCCTCTTCCTTGGAATATATAGATGGAGAGTGGCTTAACCACCTACACACATACATTGAAAGTAAAACCTCACAAGATCCCCCCTCTTCCTTGGAATATATGGATGAAGATTGGCTCAACTGCCAACCACAATTACAACTAGTAACCTAGTGGGTCTTAGTAGACTTGAATTAGGGACCAAAAACTTAAGTGGTGACCAAGACTTCTCCTTATTTGATAATTTTTGTGTGCTTTTACCAAGCATTCCCTTGTTTTTTTTTCCTCCACCTTGTTGTTTTCCTTCATCTTCTTCATTCCCTAAGGGGGGCATCTATGGGGTTGAATGTATAAGTAATGGGGTAATAGTATATGTAATATGACCCAATCCAATAAAGAGTCCACATGTTCAATGAGTAAATATGTATATAGAGGTCATGTAGTCATTATTGGAGGGGGGACATGCATTTACAGAGATATGATTGTATTGGGGTATTTATAGGAGATTCTCCTATTCTTAAAGGAGTTATTATGTAACTCATCTCTATTATATGTTTTAGATTTGTTCTATATGCTCACATTTGTTGTACATATTGTGTACTCTAGCTTATTATTATAGTTTTGGTATGCGGTACCTAACATTTGGTATTGGAGCATATGGTGCTTGGTTGGATCCTTCAAAATAAGTCATCCTACCATTTTCAGTATAAGTTTGTTTTAGGAATTTTTTCAAACAAAATTTTTATAGAGACCCGAGGAGAGATAGCGAAGTACTCATGGTAAAAACTCTAGCTTCTAGATCACTATACTTTTAAAGTTATAGGTTGTGGAAGTTAGGGTTTTCTACTAGTCCTATAACTAGTCTCATATAGGTGTTCTTGGTAAAATAGTCATATATGATTCCACAAAGATCTAAATTGAATGAAACCAGTTACATTGGATAGAATATAGACCACAGTGGTTTACGTAAAAACTTTATTAGTTGATCTAAAATTTTGAACACATGGAAATATGTACAGGTTTTATCTCTTGAAAGGGAAAAAAACCAACAAGTTTTGGGAAAATTATCATAACTTTCTCTTGGCATATCAGAGTTTGATCAAACCTATGGCATTATAGAGAAGAAATGTTACACTTCTACATGAAAAAAAATTAGACTTAGAGATGCCTAAATTTCAGAGCTACATCAAGTGAAAGGTTGGCCAATAGGACAATCTCTAAATTAGGGTTTTAAAATGCATGTTAGCTTAAAATTAACATAACTTTTGATTGTGATGCCCGATTAAGGTGACAAAAATCTGTTAGAAAGAATATACAAAAGAGAATATATTGAAAAAATGATAATAACTATTTGGGATCATTCATGCTAGTATGTTAAGGTTGGAATTTGAGGGTTTTAGTTAAACCTCAATTAAGAACCAATGGAAATGTCAAGAGATGAAGATGAAGATGAAATTGATCCTAGGAAATGGTTGAAGATGGAAAAAGAAAATGTTATATAACTCCTCATAAAGAAACAAGTCTTTATTTTTATGGCTTTGGGAAGTTTCTTGAGGACAATGGGTCTTTTAACTACACTAGGTAAAGGCTATAATTGAGGTCCTATTTAGCGGGTTTCTCTTGATGGATTTCTGGAAGTTGGAGGCTCTGGACGTTGCGTTTATTGGCGGTGGTTCTGGTGGCCCATTGAACCATTATTAATTTAAACATTGATAGCGTTGGAGGGCCTATTTGGGTGGAAAGCCATTGATAAACTTGTTTTAGTTTCCGTCGGTTTGGAGGTGTCAGGGGTGAACTAACTTTGGAGACTCTACTAATTTTACAACCAACTTTGGCCTCTCGACCTTTTCCTGGATTTGACAGAGTCGTTATTACTCATGTCTTATCTCCCTGTAGCTACAATGATACATTAATTTGGATTTAACTATTATCTACTGAACTGGAGGTTACCTTGGCTTTCCCCCCCGAGGAGGTCCCAGTGGGAGTTAGGTGGCAGTCACTCCTTAGTTTTTTTGCATCTTCCATGACAGAAGATGTCATTAGTGCACTTATGAGTGCAGCTGACGAGGAGGCTTGGGAGAAGGAAAGACTTTTTAATCCGCCTACAACTCCTTTAAACACTGTACACCACTCAACTCGGGAGTTTTTTCCCTTGGACACGACGCTTCCTCCAACTTCAACTTCACTTTGTCATAAATACTTACCACCATTTGCAAAGTCTGTTATGGGTTTCTCTACACATGCACCTCCTATGTGTCTAGATGCTAGCGGAGTTCTCATGTGTCCCGATTGTGTTGTTTCACCACCTTGTCGTGTTGCTAGTATAGCTTCTCCAAAGTCTGCTCCCCAGATATTTTCTGGAAGGAAACCTTGGCTACCAAAAAGGACACGATGGAAAATGGTGTTGGGGGACGACCTTGGCTTGGAGGAAGCGGTTACCTTAGCATTGAATGCTCTGGTCTGGAGGTTTTCATACCTCTCACGGTGTACCACTCCTCTCTTTACCTGGGTAAAGACGCACTGGATACCCATTTTGGGTTATGCGTCGGAGGTATTTTACCTTCCAAGAGGTTGGTTCAGTTCAAGTTTCATTCGTCAGACGATGCAACTAAGTTTCTAAATAGGTTGTGGTCCTTGACGGGGGGAGCTTGATGCTCAAACGATGGAGGATATCCTTTGATCCTGCATAGGAATATTTTTAGTTTAGGAACTTGTGGGTTCTTTTACCACTTAATATTTGGAGTGTTAAGGCTCTGACAAATATAGTTTTTCTCTTGGTCGATTTATCAACATTGACGAACAATCACTTGGTGAACCTGACAAAAAATTGGGAAGGATATTGGTGGAGATTGATATCCACTCAGATTTGTTGGAGACTTTGGATATACAGTGGAGAGACCAATTGTTTTCTCAAAGGTTGGATTACTTGGGTCTTCCCTTCCGTTTCACATATTGTCGTAAGACCAGACATCTGAGAAGTTCTTATCTGGGTACCATGGAGGAGGAGGAGGAGGAAAACTCACTACTTAGGAAGATTCCTAGATGTGACTCTCTTGGCGTGGATTCATTTGCATAGAAAGTCCACCATTCTGAGACCTCAAAATCCCTAACACTTTCGGGCTCCGACACACTCATAGGTAAACTCAAACTTTTTTTCCCAGCTTTTTTTATTCTCTTACGTCTTGGGAAAAGTTAGCATTGGACTCGTCGACATAGTCAAGGGTTGTGCCCTTGAATCCTCCCTATATACATGTGCTAGTTAATAAGGTTTCCTCCTCTACCTTAGAGTATTTTCCACAAATCCATTTGGGGGACATGGCTTTGAAAGACCCACACATGAAAACAAATCCTTGGGAGGAGACTAGGATGTGTACTTATGCTATTACCATCTCCTTAATTGGGATGGGGACACCCACTTTCGACATTGTTGAGGATACTGAGGGAGCTCGAATGGAGGTTGAGGAGGGGGGAAAAGATCCTTATATTCTCTCGAGTTACAGGGAGAATGAACCGGGTGACTGCACATTGGGGGAGACCCTAGACTCATTGGTCCCACTACTTCGTGAGGTGGATGTTTCTGTTCCTCTTTCTACTTTTCAGTATAAAATTGTTGTTACTCTTTTGGGTTCTACTGAACTTATTGGTCAGTCGAGGAAAATTTTTGGGAGGGTTGGGACTATTTATGCTTGGTCTAGGGGTCTAGGCTTCGAGACTTCTCCTATAAAGACGAGAAGCGCTCGCAAAAAGGCCACCCTCTCTGTTGATACACCTGACCCACCCACTACTACTGTTACAGACCCTAGGGTGCTTAGAGGCATGAAATCCCTTGCACGGGCTAAACCATGATCTTACTCTCTTTAAACATTAGAGGGGTGGGGGGATCCCTGAAAATGGCTTCCATGTGCAGATTACTCAGAAAATTCAAACTTGACATTATTTTTGTACAAGAGACGCTTGTAGAAGAGGAGAAGGCACATCATTTTATGTTAAAGTTTGTCCCTAGATGGTATTCGTGTGTTGTTAGCTCTGTGGGAATCTTGGGTGGCCTTCTAGTGACATGGTACCCCAACAAGCTTGTTCTGGATCCTTCACTCTGCAGCGGGGGCATTTTACTTACTGACATCTCTTTAGAAAACAACAAATATATTAATTTTCTTAATGTATATGGACCCTGCAGTGGGAGACAATTATTTTGGGATCGGATGGTGGCGAATGGGTTGTTAGAAGCTAAAAATTTGCTTCTTGTAGGATATTTGAATTTCACTATAGGTGTAGACGAGGTTTGGGGAGTGACAGCTCAACTAGACAAGCTTGCAAATTATTTTAAACTTTTGATCCAGGACCATCATTTGGTGGACCTAGTCTCGGATGACGTGGTACCTATGTGGAGGAATGACAGAAATGGGGGGGCAGGAATTGCAAAAATATTAGACCATGTTCTAGTTGCGGAAATTTTATTAAGTGATGTGGGTAGGTATTGATCATGGGTTGATATTCCCTATGTCTTAGACCATGCACCCGTGATAGCCCATTTTGAATTTCAACAATATCAGGTGGCTTATCCATTTAAGTTAAACCCAACATGGATGGCAGAGGATGAATTCTCAACTACTGTAAAATAAGTTTGGAAGGATATTGGTTTCCTGGTGGAATCATATTTACAACACATATTTTTGTGGAAACTAAAAGTGCTAAAGGCTCCGATTAAAACCTTGGCAAGACTCAAGCGTCGTGCTAAGATACTTAAGCTACAAACTTTGGAGGAGGAACTCAGGGTGGTTTACTCGGGTTTGTCGAGGGATGGGATGAAAACTACCACTGAATTTAATTTGAAATCCTTGGAGGCAAAGCGTAATCAAATCCTTTTACTTGAAGAGGATTACTGGAGACAAAAGAGTCGAGTAATCTGGATGAAGTGTGGGGATCATAATATAATTTTTTTTCACAAATATGCCAGTGCTAGAAGGAACCAGAAACACATATGGGAGATAAATAATGAATTTGGTTAGAACCATAGAGGACAAGAGGCACTTAAAAAAGAGGCCACTGGATATTTTAAAAAGATGAATTGGAAGCAGACCCTCTTACTTCACCAGTGGAACAAGTGAACTTAGCTAGGTTATTGCCTCATTTTTTCTATGTGGGAGATTCCTTGCTCATTGATCGACCAATCATGAAACTTGAACTCTTGGATATCTTAAAACTATTTGCTAAAGATAAAAGTCCATGCCCGGACGGCTGGATGGTTGAGTTTTTCACCATTTTTTTTGAAGTTGTAGGAGATGAATTGTTGGAACTAGTTGAATATTCTAGAACCAAAGTTAAGATACAAAGATCACTAAATTCTACCTTTGTGGCATTGATTCCAAAGGAGAATAATCCTTGGACCTTTGGGGATTTTAGACCCATTGCACTCTGTAACTTATGTTATAAGTTGATATCAAAGGTGATTGCTAATAAAATCAAACCTATCCTCTTGAGGGCATTGTCGAGTGAACAACATGGTTTCTTAAAGGGAAGAAATATTTTGGACGCCATTGGGATGGTGCAAGAATGTTTACACAGCATCAAAGAAAAGAAACAAAAAGCAATAATTCTAAAGTTGGATTTAAAAAGAGCATACGACTGTGTAAGTTGGGATTTCCTACATCTAATTCTTGTACAAACAAGATTCAATATCTCTTCTATAAAATGGATTATGAGTTGTGTTGTTAGCACTTCCTTTGTTGTTCTGATAAATGGTGAGACCTCCCCATTTTTTCATAGTGAACGTGGACTACGTCAAGGGTGCCCACTCTCGCCCTTACTTTTCATCCTTATTATGGAAAACATTAGTCTATTACTGAAGAAAGGACAAGTAGAGAGAAGCTTGACTGGGGTCAAGGTCTCCAGGGTCTTAACAATTCTACATCTTATTTTTGTTGATGATGTTCTTATCATGACAAAGGAATCTATTGAAGAGTGGTTGGTGATTAAAACATTACTGGAACTTTTTTGTTGTGCCTCGAGATTAAAAGTAAATCTTAATAAATATACTTTCCACCACTCAAGGATACAAGGTGAAGCTCTGGAGAGATATAAGGAAATATTTTCTTACAATTTCATGGAGTTGTATGAGGGTTTTAGATATTTGGGTATTTCGTAAAAGCTAAGAAAAATTATTTCGAAGACTAGAGATGGCTTATCATAAAATTTGAAAACAAGATTAAACATTGATGTAATCGTTGGTTATCACTTGGAGGTTGATGTACTCTTGCAAAGGAGGTTTTGGAAACTCAATATGCATATTGGATGGCCCTCGCGACAGTCCCAGTTTATGTCCTCTCAAAGATTTGAAAAATGATCTTTGACTTTCTTTGGACGGGTGGTGGAAAAGAACATGGTTTACATCTCTGCAGTTGGGAGATACTTGCAAAGACGAAACCCTTAGGAGGTTAGGGTCTGAGGAACCTCTTCATTTTCAACCGTGCATTAGCTGCAAACTCCTTATGGCATGTTCTGATGAAAGATGGGATCTAACATTAGGTGATAAAATACAAATACTTTCCATACACCTTGGTGGCTACATGGCTCAGAACGACTACGGTTCTTCAACCCTCGGCCTCAAAGATATGGAAAAGATTGATGAAATAGTTGCCTCTCATTACACACTGGATAAGTTGGAAGCCTGGGAATGGTTATTTTGTACTAATCGGCTTGGACAAGATCTTGGGCATTGGAAATTCTTCATTACTTTCACAGGATCTCTTGTTGGCACTAAAAAATAAAAATATTTGTTACTTGTATCAAGCCAAGGCACAATCCTCCCTGGGTTACATTAAAAATCAGTGGAGAAACAACGAGGAGCTGGGACTCTCAGGATCTGTGGCTATTGAATGACATTCTTTTGTAAAGGTGCTTATTGACTCTAGTGTCCATCTACAAACTAGAGAAGATTCTTTAATTTGGATTGGTGGTGATCAATCGGGTTTTCTCACGGTAAAAAATGTATATAACGCCATGGAAAAACAATTATGGCCACAACAAACAATAGGGTGGAGGAGATAGATGTGGTCATAGGATCTAGCCTACAAGATCAAACTTTTCCTTTGGTTGCATTTGAAGAACAAAATCCTAACTTGGGATACATTGTGGAAAATAGGATGGGAAGGCCTGAGCATTTTCCCACTTTGTTGTAGGGACAAGGAGACCATTTTACACTTGTTTGTAAACTTCCCTTTCACACTCCAGCTGTGGAAGTTTTTATTTACTGTTTTTAGTCTTGCTTCTCCTTGGGGAGGTATCTCTTTAACAAATTGTTATGAAAATTGGTTGAAATTAGAAAAAGTCTATATTACACTTCCAACATTGGCCTGTTGGTATATATGGCTAGAAAGAAACAAGTGTATTTTTGAAAATCGCACTCCTACAATATAGGGAGTTGGTATCAAAATTAGAGGGATGGTAGAAATTTCTAGTGGACAATGTTTACTAAAAATAAATTGCAAAAGAATCAAGAAGTCACATGTCATTACTTTGGCATCTAGTTATTGGTTTGATGGTGTTGCATAAGAGAATGGTATCCTAAGTGGGGCTAGGGATATCATTAATATCTCTGGAAATACTATTTATAGGTGGACTTTCAATTGTGGGATGGGCACAAATACTAGGGCGGGACTACTTGTTCTGTGGGCTACCTTATCTTTAGCACATTGGTTGGGTATAGATCATCTACATGTCCTGGGGGATTCAAAGACTGTGATAGATTGGTTAAACTTCAAGAGAAACTTACAAGTATCTTCTCTTATGGGCTGGATGGATAAGATCTGGGATCTTATAACATTATTCAACATCATTAGATTTGATCATATCTACAGGGAAGAGAATGTGGAAGCAGATGTACTATCAAAAAAAGCACTCCAGGTTCCAGAAGGGAGGATCCATTTCAGCAAATGGCAGGATGGCCACGAGGCCCCCCCACTATCTTTGTGTCTCTACCTGTGATCTAGATAGTACAACAGGGATGTCTATGTTTTAATTGTGAGATTTGGATTTCTCAATTTTGTGCTTCTCATAAGTCACCACGGACTTACTACTTTTTTGTATTATGGTTGGCTATTTTGTTGAGTCCGTCTATATGTAACTAGAAATTTTGTAAGGCTACATGTTATGTCTATGTGTTTTGTTAGAAAAGGTTATGTCTATGTGGTATGTGTATACCTCTTGAAGACGGTTGTAATAGCACAACATTGTACTTTTTTATGAGAACAACATATATAAATATATTGAGAATTTTTCTACTGGAAAAAGTCCTTATTTTTATGGTAAAGCTATTAAGTGGTGGATGAGTATTGATAAAGATACTATATGGAATCCCACATGGGAAGTATATGAAGAATGGATCAAGAACTCAAAAATGGAAGAGACGAACACAAATCAAGATAAATTAAAGAAAGCAAAATATGAAAGCAATAAGGAGGGTTATGAGTTGTACAAGATGCAAACCCTTAATGAAGCACTAAATAAGGAAGTTTAGCAATTAAAACAAGAAAATATTAGAAAAGGGAATTGGGAAAAGGGTGAGTCAAAGGAATAATTGAAAAAGAAAGATTAAAAAATTAAAAGGTTGTGTTTAAACTTAATGAAGACCTTCTTAACAATGTGAAAAATATGAAAAATGTTTACAAGATTCTAAATCAAGGAATAAAGATGAAGATACCACCATAATAGTTGAAGAGAATTGATCCATATGGATATCGGTGTCCACCCACCTTTTCCAACTAACTCAAAATAGTTTTCTGACAATTTTGGCAATGTACTATTTTTAGCAGTTTTAACTTTCGGGGCCATTTTGAGGGCCAAAATGAAGGTTTTTTGGGATCGATATCCTCAATTATAGCCGAATGCATGATTGATCCCCCAAAATGAATCTCCTCGATGATACCTTTCCAATGAGTTATCACACGCCTAAAACGGAGATCGTATGCAAAAGTTACTACCCCAGGAAGTTGATGTACTAACTTACCCAAACAGGGCCCACATGACTTTTGGCGCTTCATCTCCTAGGGTTAGGTTTTTGGATGTCTAGAGTTTTGGGAATTCTTTCTTATTGTAAAAATTCCTTCAGAGCCTCATTGAAACCTTATTCTTGCGAATGCACGCTGCCATCACATCTCTTCTCATAGATAAGACGCCACCATTCCAACAAGCTTGTTTCCGCTGCATTTTACAGTTTCAGCTTATTTTGTTATTGAATAGAAAACCAGTTTTATTGTATCTTTGTCATTTTGTGTTAAGCACCTGTTAGTAATATGTATTCATTTCGTTATGCTCATAAAATATGGATCAATGGTATCAGAGCGGTATGCTCCTTGTCGTCTTAATGCATGTCCCCAACGAGGTTGGAGTACAAAGAGTTGGGTCTCAAGCTTGTGTCTCTTGAGAACAGAAGCTCTCACACGCCCAAGCGACCTCCCATGGAAGGAGAAAATAAATATGACGGGACAAGAGATCCTTTCAAACTATTGATTGAGGAAGCCCTCACGCAACAGAGGAACGAGATGATGGATAGTTTCGCACAAATCCTTTGGCAACTACCAACAGGTGACACATCTTCTTCGTATAGAGGCGTCGCCCCCTTCAAGGTACAAATTGTTGGTTGTGGAGACTGATTATCTTCTTGATTTAGAGGTATTTTACTTTCAATCGTGTTTATACCCCATGAAGTATTTACACCCCAGAAGTATGTACACTCTTCCACGCGGGGGAGTGCAGAGGGGGGGTACCGCCTTTGCGGGATCCGGGGGGGCTATCCCCCTGGCTGGGGGGTCTGGCGACAAGCGGGCCCCCAGGGGGGGTTCGGGGGTGAAGCCCCTGAAGCAAAAATTGCCTTGTAACAGTATATTGTAATTTCATTGTAAATATGGACCGTTCATTATAAGGTCGCAGATCTAACGATAGAGATTATGTTAGGATTTGTTTCCCTAGAAGGCAACCCTCTTTTATGAGGGAAATGTATTGCGGCTATGCATGTTGGAGATTATTGTATTCTGAGAGAGGATACTGTGAGAGAAAGAAGAGAAAGTTACAATGGGTT
>SNQJ01S0036627.1:85797-98836 GCA_010110895.2 Picea sitchensis
TGATGATCTGACGGTCCAGATCTTATGACCAAAACTCATAAGACCGCAGTCAAACCTCTTATTGGGATTTGGGGTTTTGAGAGTCGAAATGTATTGGACCTCTTGTCCACGGAATCCCCGATTTCCCGATTCTCGATTTCACGATGGATGGCCTTTCCTTTCGGGATTTCGGACTTCGCAGCTCCGAAATGCTCGTGCTTCTTATCCTTAGGATTCATGAAACGCCGAATCCCGATGCACCGATGGACTCTCTCCTTTCGGGATTTTTCCCGAGCCCTCGGTTTTACGCCACGCGTCCCCTTAAGATGGACGATCCTGATTCAACCTCGGGATATCGCGACTTGTGATGCTCCGTTGACACAATTTCTCTGTCAACTTGAAACCCTGGTCGCCGATATGCCGACGGTTTCTTCGATGTCCGCCACGTGTCCAAACAAATGGACGGTTGTGATCTTATCGCTATTTCGTGAATTGCGATTTTGCGACTTTCGTCGTGGAGTGTCTTTCGTCAACAAGACCTCCGATATCCCGAACTCCGAAATGCCTAAAAGTTGATGGCGCTTGTATCTGCTGCCACCTGTCCTCTGAGATGGACGGCTCACAACCCTCTCAGGATTTTGCGATACGTGATGTCGCGATTTCGCGTAGCGGGGTTTTGGAGAGCAATCCTTCGCTTGTCCAACTCCCGATTCGCGATTTTGCGATCGGATCAGATCGACGACTCACAATCTATCTCGATCCAATGGTCCAGAATGACTCGTGATCTCGCGATTCACGAATTCTCACGACAGTCTTCTGACCTTTACACCTGCGAGTCAACGAAATGCCGAGATCTCGCCACGTGTTTCTTGATGGACGATCCAGATGATTTCGGGATTTCGCGACTTCACAAGTCGAAATTTCTCGTGTGCGCTCCAGAGGACTAAACCTTGTGCACTTTCTCGCTGATCCAACGGTTGTCGGTCCTTTGCGCAAGCTTTGACGGCTGAAATTCTTTCACCTTTTCCGCGCTTTCTTCGTCCCTTCTGAACTGGTTTCCCGCTCTGGATCCGTTCGTAGGACGAATCTTACGGCCTCAATGGTTGTTCTTTGCACACTAGACACGATCTTTGCTGCATTTGACAGAATTTTCTCCTGCGGAAGAAAAAAAATTGTGAATATTTCAAAGATTTGAAAGAATTTCACGAATTCTTTGTTCTCTGCTGCAATCTTTGACATATTTGAGCGATTTCCAAAAATCTTTAAACGATTATGTCTTCTACAGAAATCTTTAACGATTTTGAACGAATTCTTCGAGTTCTTTAAATGTTCCTACGTCCTACAACTCTTCTTCGTGAATCTTTGACGATTCTTGAAAATTGTACAAGAATCTTTACTGTTTCTTCTTTTGCACTCTCTTCTTGTTCTTTCGAGCGTTGTACGCTCTACTACGTCGCGTGAGCTTCTTACGCTGATCTTTGAGCGTATGACGGTCTTCTTCCTCGTGGAATTTTCCTGCGAGGATCTTTCAAAAGTATGACGAACAACTCTCCAAGCCTTGTGAAAAGTCTGTGTCTAATGCTCTCAAGATCCGTGTAAGCTCTGCGTTGTTTGAGGATCGTGTTGCTCTCCAGCCTGTGTGAAGAGGCTTACTACTGTAGCTCTGATACCATGATAAATTGTGAAGCAAAGAACATAAAACAGTATATTAGAATATATGAAGAAGAGTACAATGAGAAGAAGATGTGAAGAGATTACTATGCAAAGAGAAATAGCTGAGCTAAATAGGCTCAAGCAAATCAAGAATAGAAAGTACAGCTGGCCAGGACAGTTGGCAGTGTACAGTCAGCCTGTTGAGATTACATTATATTTAACATGATATATATATTGAAGCATTGAGGTTGGTTTAGTAATTTATAGGAGTAATGGTTATTAAAATTAAATTAAAAAAATAAGATTTAAAATAAGTAGTTATTATTTAAATTTGAGTTAAAATCTAAAAAAGTAGAAATGAAAGAGGAATATAAAATTTATAATTAATTATTTCAAAATTAAAGAGTTATTTTTGTGTATTGGTTTAATAGTTTAAAAATTTAATTTATTAATTCAATATACAATCTTAAAAATAAGGACTTTTCTATACTTCTTAAGACAATGGTCATGGATGCAAAACCTAAAAAATAATGTTTCAAATAAAGGGTCACCACTTAGGTTAGAGTTAAAACTAAGAAAATTGAAAGGAAAGAGGAATATACAATATACTATTAATTAACCCAAAGTTAAATGACACTATTTTTTTGTATTTGTTGTTTATGGAGGAAAGCTTTATCCAATTTCATATAGATTAGTTCATCCAGGTTAAGAAACAAACAAAGATTAGTTCAACCAAGTTAAGAAACAAACAAACCAAAGAAACATAAAGATAAATTCTAGTTTATTAAGAATTATTTTTCAATCTAAATTAGTTTAAATTGAAAAAATGTTGATACTAAGGGAAGATAAAGAATTAAAAGTAAATATTTTGGTTATCCCAAACCACACTTGAAATAGATAAAAAGAGAATAAGAAGTAAGGTTTATTATTCTCCTTTCTATTTGGTGAGACTTAGGAACTAAAAAGAGAAAATATTGCTTTGTTTCCTATGAATTAATTCATTCTCCTAGGAGCAAGTTAAACCCTCGTAGTGTGATATTTAAGACTAATGAACAAATTTGAAAGGGAACTAAGAAAATAGCATGCAACAATTCAATAAAGAAAATATATGGAAATATCTCTAAGTGCACTTGATATTCACTTATTCCATTTACAAAAGAAGAAAATGTTTCCATATTTCCAAAATATATATGCCAATGTTGAAATGGAATATAAATCTAAGTAGACAACCAAAAACAACATGGAACACACAAAATCAATGAACAAAACATGTATTCCAATGTCCATAGTAGGAAGGAGAGACTTCCTACATTGCAATTGTTGATGTCCCCATTTATGGCGGATTGGTGAAGTTCTTGATCATGATTGCGTGGATCCAATATGGTTGAAATCCTTGAAGGTCATGAAGATGCAAATATCAATGGAGAGATGGAGTGTGTAACAAAAAAAACCAGTAAATGAGGCCCAAAATGATTTTGAATATCAACAAATGTTGAGCTCCAAGACTACACAAGTATGGTCGGGTTGTCTCTCCTTAATATCAAATAGGATCAACTATTGGTGAAGCTTAGCACCTAAAGTGAGATAAAAAACCCAAAAACCATCTAGTCACTAATAAGCCAGCAAAGAAATAGGAGGGGAACCTCTTCAAGGGTTTGAGGAGGCTAGAAGGGAGAAGAGGGAAGAAAGTACCAAAATAATCCACTAGAGTGATTGCATGATGAGAACCCAAGAGATTAGTGTCAATAATTCTAAACTTTGAAGAAGAGGATGGAAAATGTGAAGAAGCACATTTATTTATAGTTGAAATAGATATTGGAGGGGTAAAATGATTGACCCTGAAATTAAGCTGCATGAGGCTTCCACTCCTGCCATATCATGAGTTTAATCTATGTCATACAAGAAGGGAAGGACATACCACATGAAAGAGTAGAAAGACAAGTCTATGTTCCGTGAGATTGTTATAACTGAAGGTAGTACTCCAAAACCAAATCACAAGAAGGAAAAACTTAGGGCACACAAAAAAAAAATAGAAAAGAAAATGATGAGTTGACTAGGAGAAAAACCAAATAGAAGAAGGTAAATGCAAGTAAACAATGATCCAAAAAGGAATATTTAACAACAAAAGACAAATTGTGGCTAAACTTAAGGAAGGCGAGTATAAGAAGGATTAAAGGTGGCTAAAAGGATCTTGAAGATTCCGAAAGAGTCAAATTTAAGAATTATATATTAAAGAGGGATAATTAAGGTAGGGTTATCTACCTATTAATTTAAAAATTTCCATTTCATTACATTTTGATTGATTTCAATCTAACCTGCTCTAGAGACATGTCAAAATTGTCATTTCCAAAGTGCAAAATCGACATGAAAAAAATGTGTCAATATCGAATTCAAAAACAACAAAATTAGATTCTAAAAGGAAAAAAGTTGGAAATGAAAGTGTGAATATTGATTTTGAAAGATTGGATATTAGATGAAATTCTATTTTTTTAGTAAATGAATTGCCATGGCTATTTTTTACAAACCTATGTTTTTTTCCCAGAGAAGATATCACCATTTTTATTCACAAATTGAATAGAAATTACATTTATCATGCACATGTTGCACCTTTATATGATAAGTCTCTGTCCTAGTATCACTTCATCTTCACCAACAAAAAAATAAAAAAATATATAGTCTTCGTCCTATCTCTTTTCCAAACCCATAGATTAATTATAAGTATCTTTACAAAGTTTAAAAAACAATATTATAAATACCATCTCTAATGAAAAAAAAAATATTAAATCTATATCTCAGGAAGAGAGAAAATAAATAACATATTTGATCTATTGTCTCATCATCAACATCATATTGGAAATAAAATATGTTTGAATAAATGGTCGGGTTGCCATCTCTGAAACTCCTCTAGGAACAAACAACCTTTAGGTACTCGTGCCTCCTATGATAGGGAATCTTCCTCCACTTTTAATTCTTTGAAAATGTGATTGTGAGTGAAAGTAATGGATTTGAAGGAATTAACCAGCACTTTTGGTTGTTCCTCAGTAGGTTTGAGAAATATATTGGATACTTGTATTTGGCTATTTATCCAATTAATTACTAAGCTAGAGTCAACAAAAAATTGTATATGCTTTACATTTTTTTCCAAAGCACGTTTTAAAATAAATTTTAAGGCCATAAATTCAACAAAATCGTTGGATCCTTCCCCTAATCCTACTTTAAACTTGACACAATGGACATTTGAAAGGTATGTAATTCCAGTAACACTACTAGATTTTGGAGGCCCTTTCCTAGCTTCGTAAAAGAGACCCATGCTTGAGATTTATCTATTACTAAGGTTCCCATCTATCTAAGGATTGTATTTTGGATTACATGCACTCTACAACTTGAAGCTATGGATTTTATTGATGAGGAACATTGAAAGGTGGGAATGAATTTATCCTCAAAAACTCGAAACTTTCTTGCTAGCAAATAACCATGCAAGGGAAAGCCTTGAATTCCTTGAGATATTTTTTAGTTATCCACCCTCTAAGACTTTCTTCTATGGATTATCCTACCCACACATTTTTAATCCTTGTTATGTATAGCCCAAATATTTTATAAGGACATTTAATAAGTAAACAAGAAATTGTTTCTTCACTATTTTTTCACAAAATTCATATCCCCAACCCTTTTTTGCTTTTTTTTTTTGCAAATCCTCCCATGTCTATGCACTAATTTTAATAACTAAGAACATGGATATGCATTCCTTTTTCAAAGCTTTGAGTTTCCATCTCGCATTCCACCACTAGTCTAGATGTATGTTCAATGAGAACATACTTGATATCCCAAATGAGTTGTGTACTCACCCAAAGTCTCATTTTTTGACCAAACTAGGTTGTCTTCATCTTCCCTTATTCTAACATGATTCTGACTAAGACTACCCATATAAGAGATTCATAAATTTATCCTATAATAATACTGAAGAAAATTTTGGTCAAACTTTGAAAATAACAAAAAGACAACATACATAAAGCTTCTACCCATTTTAAAATTGAATGTGACAAAAATATTAAATTTCAATATTAACAAAGTTTTAAATCAATATAACATTTTCATTTATCATTTATTAACCATACAAAACTTTATAAATTTTTACACCTACAAAATTATAAGAGTAAAAATATCAATCACATTATTTACCTTAATTTCAATTCTTTACGAGAGTAAAAATATCTCATTATCATATAAATATAATGAAGTGGAGATAAATTTAAAATTCTTTTGTTATCCATATAGAAACTTTAACGTGATAGTGAAATTGTAAGAGTAAAAGATACTAATCACATTTTTAACCATAGTTTCCAATCCTTTATATTAGAGTTGACATCATCAACTTCTTCTAGATGTGACAAGTTTGTCCACAATTGATTTAACACGTATACCACATTTAGATATTTATAGTTATATACTTTTATGAACCCATAACAAACATTATAAACTTTTACACCTAAAAAAAATTACAATAGTAAAAATTTCAACGACATTATTTACCAAAATTTCAATTGGTTTTTTTTAAATAGCTACCTAGCTCAATATCATATAAAATGCAACAAACTACAATAAAAATCAAATGCTTTAATTTACCATAGAAAACATTATACACTGTCACAAGTAGAAAATATAGTACTAAAAGATGTCGATCATATTATTTATCATAGTTTCAAATCCTTTATAATAGGTCTCACATCATCAACACTTTTTAGGTACAACAAGTTTTTCCACAATTAGTTTAACATGTATTTGTCATTGACATCTTCATACTTATATGTTTTTAGAATTATATAGTCTCCTTCATCATTATAAATATGTTTTTCTTTAGAATCACTTATAATCATAGTGTTCTTATAATCATAATTACTCTTAATTTTTTCTCAAACTTTTTGTAAAAATTTGAGATAGACATATGGATTTCTGGTATTAACATATCCAGTTCAAGTTATATAGTGACAATCTTCTTATGTTTTTTTTTAAGTAAAAAAGGAAGTTCTTGCTATATTAATTGGCAAAAATTATAGTTGTACTTAGGCTGCCATCCATTTCGCCACTGGTGCAGAAACCGAAACGGTGTCATCCCTTGTCCAAAATAGACGGTTCACCCTCAGTCCTACCCGAAGGAAACCAAGACTAATGGGGTTTCATTGTCTAAACTATGACTATTGTCTTGCAAAAAATAACTAGAAACATGAAAAAAACTCTAAATGTTGAGACTCGAATCTTAATCAAGAACATGGCAGTTACCCGGTGGCGTCATAGGTGGCATCCGCATCCTGAGCATTTTCCTTAGCTGGCATCACGAAAAGCTGCACACAAGTTGGGCATCTCCGCCCTATTGGTACGTTGGAGAAGGCATCATAGAGCATATCCAGACGTTGACCAATGAGGATGCCACGGTGGACTTGGTCCGCCATCTGGCTCTGCAGATCAAACAACAATTCAAGGTGCTCCGGGTGGAATAAAGGTGGTTGGACACACCACTGATTCTGCATGGAAGAGATGGGAAGTGGCGTGAAGATCGTGCCACCCTCCCTCGTCGTGTCTCCCTGTTGCATTTCCTCAGCCTCGCTTGAAACCGCTTCTCTATGCTGCTTCGTGGCTGCTTCCCTATCAACGTCCTCACCCCGTTCACCTTCTATGTTGTCGTCAAAGGTGTTACCGGCTACTGGTATTGCTGTCAGAGAGGCCACCTGTTCCGATATCTCTTCCTCTATGAAGCAGGTGGGAAATTCTCCCTGTTCCTATTCGCGGTGTTGCTGTTTTACAGTGGTAGGCATGGAGGCCTCCTCTCGAAAATCACTTGGTGGGTTACAATTGTCAGGCAATGTAAAGAGGAAATGCTCTAGGGGAACCTGAAATGGCTCCTATGGGATAGCTTCTTCAACATATGCCATTGGCCCCTCCGGGATAACTTCTTCAACAGATGCCCTGGGAGGCGTTCTGAGCACAATCCTTCTGCACACGATTTGGGTCCTAGCTATGGATAACACTCGTTCCATCCTTTGGAGCCTCCTCCTTCGAGCAGCAAAGGCGTACTAGGCGGAGCCACGACGTGGCTTCCCCCATTCGCGTGGCATAAAGGTGAAAAAGCAGGTAGAAATTGTGCAGAGGATGGAGTAGTCACTTCTCCAAAGCTCACCATTGCAGAGCTGGTGTAAGGTAAGGATGACATGAAAGAAAGCATGGTGCGGGAGGGCCGATGAGACGTCCATCTCCATTAAGTCCCCCTCGTAAATGAACTGCATCACTGGACTGCTTGCGCGAGGGGCGAGTCCTCTTTTAGGTGAGAGGAAGTTGGAGCCATCTCCCATCCTTAATGCTGAGGGGATGGGAGTTGGACGACCTCATTTATGGCCAGTCCTGGCTCTACACCAAGTGTCTCCTTTGGTTCGCGTGGCACCCCATCCGGGGCAATCTTCTTGTGTTTTTTTTTTAAGTAAAAAAGGTAGTACCTACTATATTAAGTTAACAGAGAAACATTGAAAAAATACACGGAGATATAGTTGTCCTGAGCCACCAAAAATGTTGCCGTTTTACTGGAAACCAACATAGTTTGGAGTGAAATGAGTCTAAGAAGATAAGCTAAACACTGTTTTTCCCTCTGTCCTACCCGAAGGAAACCAGGACAGATGGCCATAGTTCAAGTTAACATTGAGCAACAACATGATGAAACAGAAAAAAAACTAGCATAGGAGAACTCAGATACTCAATGACCTGTGCCATTGCCTTTCTGACACGTGGATCTGGCTAGGATGGCAAACGGTTGTGTGCACATTGGACATTTCCTCTTTGTTGGAGAATTGGAGTACACGTCAAGGAGCAAGTCCAGACGCTGTCCCATGAGGAGGGCTCTGTGCTCCTGGTCTGCCATGTGGCCTCGAAGTTCGAACACTAGAGCTAGATGCTCTGCACGGAGGAGTGGACCATGCAAATCATTGTTTACTGCCTTGTCGAAGGTTTCATTCCCCACTTCCACGTTCATCCCTGCTCTGGCCTCGTTCATGTTCAGTCCTTCTCTGGCCACGTCCACATTCATACCTGCTCTGGTCTCGTCCACATTCATCTCTGCGCAGGCGTTGTCCCGAGCCTCGTCCTCACTCATTGCCTTCTCAGCATGGCTGGTGGGACTGTAGTCACCCATCCATGGTATCTCTTTGACAAAAAAAATTGGGAATTCTTCTGGCGGCTCTCCCTTCAGACCGCTTCCAGCCTGTATTTCAGGCACCATGGCTTGGGGTTCCAGGGTGGTCACTAAATCCTCCAGGAATGGTGTTTCTTCGACATAACAGGTTGGAAACTCGTCTGCAGTGCCTCCCTTCAGACAACTTCCAGGCTGAATTGCAAGGGTGTGCGTGCTACGCTCTATCCCAGGCTCAGCGATAATGACATGGAGTGCCAATCGGTCAGCTCGTGCTCTCTGCCGGAGGATGGAAGTCACCATTGACAGAGCACGCTCAAGGTTCTGCCTTCTTTGCCTCTACTCTTTGTGGGTGTACCAAGCCGAGCCTCGACAAGGTCTGCCTCGCTTCCTTGTCATTGATGATGAGGGGTGGATAGAGATACAGAAAAAACTACACCAGAGCTCCCAACCAGTGGGGAGGTCCAAAACGAGAATGAACCAGGTATGTCCAGGCTCTCCAACATTCGAATTTCCAAATGACGACATCACATGGCTTCCTATTAACTCTATCATATTGAATGTTGGCTATGCTAGTGCGTTCACGCGAGGGAGAAGTCCCTCCTCCGTATAGTGGCTGTAATGGTCAACTACCATCGTAAATGTTGAAGGGATGGGGAGCGACCTACAACATTTAAACTATGGCTTGATGTTGAGCCATGTGGCAAGGCATCGCCGCGTGTCACCCCATCCTGGGCAGCAATCTTCTTGTGTTAATATGAATTTAAATTAATGATTTTTCAATCATGTCCACTCAAATAAATATGGCAAAAACTCATCCACATTTTTATAATGCAGTGATGCCCATAAACCGACCTCAAATACACAAAAATCACATTTGAATGGATTCTTTAACACATGGTCATATAAAATAAACCTTTGTAGGTAGATCAATTTCTAGGATTCTCCATAATGATTTTTTTTCAAATGATGTTTTGTGAATTGTATATATCAACACCATGTTCATATTGAAAGTAATCAAATGTTTATTACTAATAATCTTGTATCTGTAATCAAAGTTATGAGACAAATTGATTAATATTTCTATTCTACATTTCATTTTTTCAAAATAGCAAAATCAATTAGATATACTATATATTAATCAACACATTCTTTTATAAAATAAAATAAATTTGAAATAAGATTGTCATTCTAAAAATATTACAATAGATATATTAATCATTGATATCATAAATAAATTAAGATTGAAACCATCACTCTTAATCGTCGTCAAGGAGTGTGGGTTTGAATATTTTTAACGAATGCTTCATCCTTGGATGAGGCCCTAGGTGTTTGAGAAAATAACACAAAATCATTTTTATGATATGAACCATCAAATGCCCAACTTGATGGTAGTTGGAAATAATCACCCTAACTACTTTTTGTAGAATGGTACTGACCTTCATCTATAGGAAATATGTTTGTTTTTCAATATCTATGTCCATAATTTGCCAAAACATCTTTCAACTGCTTCTCATAAATATGTAGAATTCCTCCAATAAGTGCATGCATCGGTGAATTATGCATAGAATGTGTACATTGTTGGCAACCCGAAGTAAAAATAAATGTTTCATCCCTTGACCAATCGAATTTACTAATTAAATATTATATTTTGATAGAATCTAAATATATGAACCACATGACAATGCCAAAATTCTCTCATGTAACATTGATAACACGAGGACTAAACATCCATGTGTAATATTGGTAATAACCATGGTCAAAATCAGGTTGTTTGTAGTTTAGTGTGGTTCTAGCAAATCCTGGAACTCCAAACAACAATCCCTCTACTCCCAATATTAATAATTTATTTTCAACTGAAAGACTGAACTACATGAAAATCCATAACTACAAGGATTTATTAAAACCAAATAAACATTAATTATAATTTATACACAATTTATTTATAAAATAAAATGATGAATAAATATTAAAAATAAAAATAATTGGCATCAATGAGTAACACATTATAAAATAAAATGAGTAACACATAATGAAATAAAATAAAGCATTGCTTTGCTAAATAGAAAATGCTAATTAATAAGAACTATTTTTTATCCATAGAAAAAAAAATCACATTTTTATTATCAAGAATATATAAAAATACATTCCCTAGTGCTTCTGCATGCCAGAATGCCTCAACTGATCCGACACAGTATCTTCAATCTATCTTTAACTAACATAATTTTCTAACAAAAAACTCTCAATAACATCCTTTCTCCCCTTCCATAAATCTACTATTCTTACTACATTCTTACATACATCACCGCTATTTAAAAAAAAATACCCCAAAAACAGAATTAAAACACCTTTCTCTCAAGCTAAGTCTATCCTCAAAGAGTTTGTCTAGTTTCATGAACCTCTCTACCAGAAAATTCCATCACATGGACTTACCCCAAGAGCCACATTTAGTGCTTCCTTTGACAAAGCATCAACTCTCTAATTTAACTCCATGTAGATATGACAAATAGAAAACCTCTTGAACATAGCTAAAACCTCTTTCAAGTGTCTTGCTATCAACTGTAGATCAACATTTTAGATTGGGTGCAAACCTTTCATCCAGTTAAGTTACTACCACCAAGGAATATCTATGAACTTGTAAACTCTTTATACCACAATCAAGAACTAACTTTAGGAGAAATCTCAAATCCAAGAGTTATGTCATATTGTTAGTGCCCATTCCACCATTTGCTTTAAAATATAAGTAATGATCATCTGAGAGGAAAATTAAACCTCCTAGCTCACACTCCTGACCCTACCCCTGGCTTTATCCATTGAAAATCCTCCATCTATAACTTTTATCAATCAATAAATCTCCAATCCGTTGAGGAAAATTTGGAGTTGGAGACTTCTTGACTTGGTTTTAGATAACCACCACTTGGGAAAAAACCTAAAAAGTGGGCATCTCCTTGTCAACAAAAAATTCTATTATTATGTGACAACCATATTCCCTGCAACACTATAAAATTAATGGCTCTATAAATCTTCATCTTCGGTTTGGTGAACCATCCCTATAGGCAAATCCCCTCATCCTACTTGTTCTGTAATTTTACTTTCCACAACCATCTTCTTACATCCTTCTAGACCTATTTTTCAAAAGCACATTCCACAAACAAATGATATGAAGTTTCCTCAGCCCTGCAAAAGAGAACAAAAAAAATTGGTCCAATTATGTTCCTTTTTGTAAATCCTTCCTGGTTATCACTTTAACCTATAGCACGAGCCACATGAATATTTTGTTTTTCTTTGGAACCTTCACCTTCTAGATTCTTTTCCACCACCATACCACAAGATCTAGTACTACTCACATAAGAAGCTGATATCCTTATTTGAAAGTATAATAGCCTCCCTCTTTATTCCCTAGTCAAATCAAACTATTGTCTTCCTCCCTTGGCCTTATATGGGCTTGTTTGAGTTCACTTGTGAATGCTTCCCATTCCCCATTCCAACCACCTTCTAGCCCAATATCATGAGGAATTTTCCACACTTGAGACCATATGTCCATTTGGGCTAGATCACTACAATCTTTGAGGACTCTAATATTCTTCCCATGAAGACATTCTATTAAGTCTAAAGAAAGTATTACCTGGTTTCCACAACCCATTATGGAGTCTACTCCAACTCTCATGTCCTCCCCATTCACCACCTTCCAACACAACATTTTTCCTATCATTGGGTAAGAAGACACTAGTACCTTCCAATGAGAGGAGTCGTTTCACCAATATTTTTCCTCCCTTCTAATCCAAGTTAAAATAGAATCTCGCGCCAAGTACTTCTATTGCATCAAAATATTCCATAAATTTTCTTTGGTTATCGAGTGCCACATGTATTTTCCTACTAGTGCTACACCAAAGGTATAGATATTCTTTAGACCCCAACCACCTTCATTATTTGGTTTTTATATTGATTATCATATTTTCTAATGCACCCCCTCATCTTCTTCCTTCCCACTCCAAAGGAAATTAAAACAATGTTTTCTTATTTTTTCCAATACCTCTTTAGGGATGTAAGTGTTAGGATATTTAGACACTTAGGAGTTAGTTAAGATCTACTTGGTCTAATATGTCGTTAGGTAAAAGTGTGTTTAGTTAAGATCTACTTGGTCTAATATGTCGTTAGGTAAAAGTGTGTTTCTTTAGTATGCATTAGTATGCATTTGTAGTTAGGCAATCCGACGGTCACGATATGTTCCCGACA
>SNQJ01S0036628.1:4521-27630 GCA_010110895.2 Picea sitchensis
GCCAGAATGGAAGAAATCTGATTTCTTTTAGCTTATGCATGCTCCAAAAATATTAAAGTGTATCATATGGACATACAATCAACTTTTCTAAATGGGGAACTTGAAGAAGAAGTATACAATGAACAACCAGAAAGATTTCAGTTATCAAAGAATGTAGATTATGTGTGTAAATTAAAGAAGTACCTATATGGTATAAGACATGCTCCTAGAGCATGGTACTCTAGACTAGATAAATATCTATAGCGGGCAGGGTTCAGAAAAGGAAGTGCAGACAACAACCTCTACATCAAGGTAAGTCAAGATAGTATTTTATTAATTGAAGTTTATGTTGATGATATTATTTTTGGTAGTGATGATGATAGGTTAAGATAGAAATTTTCAAAGGATTTGCATAATGAATTTGAAATGTCATTACTTGCAGAACTATCCATCTTTATGGGATTTCAGATACGTCAAGTCACCAAGGAATTTTTATTTCTCAAACCAAGTATATCAGAGAAATGCTATAGAGGTTCGGAATGGAAGCTTGCAAACTAGTTATCACTCCCATGCAAACCAGTTGGGATTTAAGAAAATATGATGATTCAAAGTCTACAAATCAGAGGAAATATAGGTCAATGATTGGTAGCCTACTATATGTGACAACATCTAGACCAGATGTAATGCAGGTAGTTGGACAAGTGGCATGATTTCAAGCAGCACCAAAGGAATCACATGTATTAGCAGTGAAGAGGATTTTCATATATCTCAAAGGAAAATAAGAGTTTGGATTATGGTATCCAACAGGAAAGGATCTATCACTTATTGCCTACACAGATGTAGATTGGGCATGGTGTATTGATGACCGATGAAGCACCAATGGAACATCATTCTACTTAGGTGATTGTTTAGTATCATGGCTAAGCAAGAAACAACCATCAATATCTTTATCTACAACTGAGGTAGAGTATATTGCAGCAACAACATGTTGTACACGGGTTCTTTTGATGAAACAAACTCTGATAGATATACAGGTTGAGTATGATGATCCAATTCCAATTTATTGTGATAATACAAGTGCCATCTGTATCTCAAAGAACCCGGTGATTTACTCCAAGAAAAATCACATTCCAATCAAGTATCACTTTCTATGGGAATAGGTTGCAGAAAAGAACATCAGAGTTGAGTATGTGGGCACAAAAAAACAAGTGGCAGACATTTTTACAAAACCACTTCCACGGGAAGCCTTTGATTATCTTTGTCGGAGACTCAAATTTATTTATACTCCAAAATGAATTATTTTGAATGCTTATCTTATATGTCTTAGATGTACACGAGGAAGCATAATAAATAGGACATTTCAGTCAGGGGGAGCAACCCTAGATGGAAAGATACCATTTCCATTGATGACAAAGAGGGAGAGATTTATCATATGCAGAGGATAGAGACATGGTTCTAGGGGGAGCATGAGTGATATGATTTCAGTATTCCATTAAAGTGTTTCCATCAATGCCAAAGGGGGAGATTGTTGATTAAGGTTGGTTGTCATTGATGTCAACCCTTGAAGAAAACCTGGTAGCTCAAAGGTTTGGGTAATGGACCCAAGTTTGTTTGATGTAAATATGAGTCATTATTGTCTTGTCATGGTTGATAAAAAGTACAAATGGATGAACACCAAATTGGTCCCCTTATGGTGAAATCCCTCACGGGAAGACACTTTGTAGATTGAGTTATCCTAGAAGTATGGTTAGAGAACCCATGATTAATTATGGAATAATGAAATGAAGGTTAGTGAATTTGTCAGTGAAACTATCCTAGACGGATATTGATTGTCAAGCCATTTTTGGTGGTATGTAGAACGTCACATAACTCCTCACGGTTAGAGAGTTATGGAAATATGAAGTTGAAGAACCCTCATGAGTCATATAGAAGCCTTAAAAATTCAAGTGTTTTCAAAATAAATTATTTAAATAATAAAGTAAATGGAGAACTCCCTAAAATAAGGAAAGAGTAATGCTACATGAAATTATAAATAAGAGGCAAAGATCTCTCATTTAATCACACTTGAATATCATTGAATATCTATTTTTGTGAAAGGTTATTTGGGTAGGTATTATTGATAGAGAAAATTTACAGTAGAAAAAGTGTGGCGGGAAAAGTGCGGCAGAAAAAGTGCGGTAGAAAAAGTGTGGTAGAAAAATTGCAGTAGAAAAATCGTGGAAAAAAAAGTGCGGCAAAAAAATCATGGCATAAAAAGTGCGGCAGAAAAATCGTAGAAGAAAAAGTGTGGCAAAAAAAGTGTAGCAGAAAAATCGTGGTAGAAAAATCACAACAGAAAAAGTGCAAGAGAAAAATCGTGGCAGAAAAAAGTGGGGAAGAAAAATCGCGGCAACAACATGGTTGGGGTCAATATGGCACATCTTGTTTGAGGTATGTTTTTTGAGCTAGTGTTTATCTCTTGAGATGGTATTGGATGTTCAATATTGTTGCATATATCAGATTTGTTGAGGGATACAGTTGTTATTTTGTTGTTGGTATTTGACATATGGGTATTGGTCTTTTGTTTGTGATGAGTTGTTGAAGTTGTTGGTTTAGCTTGAGGCTACATAACAGTGAGTTTGTGGCACATCGTTTGATGTAAGGGTTTATGGTATTTGGTTTATGGTATTTGGTTTATGGATAGAGTGATGAATTGTTAGATAACCTTTGATGGTTATATTGGTGTATGTTTTTGGTATATGGTTGAGGTACATGTTGGGTACATGGTTGAGACAAGTAGTTGATGAGTTGGCACATACATGAGGTGTATAGTTGATGAGTTGGCACATACATGAGGTGTGTAGTTGATTATGTTGGTACATATTGATGAGTCAAGGTTGATGCAAGGTTGATGCATGGTACATGTTGGTTTAGGTTATTGGTATAGGTTGTTTGGTGCTAGTTGATTGGTACAAGTTGTTACAGGTTATTGGTACAATTTGACAATGGTAGTGGTTGATTCAGTGACAGTGACAGGTTGTCTACATTTGGCATTTATATTTTAGAGCGGTTGGATGAGGCAAGGACATGTGGTTGTAGCCACCTTTCGGTTGTATCCAGAGAACTTAGGGGGTTGTAGCCTCCTTCTAGTTGTAGCCATAGAATTGGGGAGTTGGATCTTCCCTCAGACTGTAGCTTGAGAAACTAGGGGCTTGGATCCTCCTTCCAGTTGCATCTAGAAAACAAAGGAAGTTGGTGCTTCCAATGAATGTAATTCTTCAAGACATATAAGAAAAAACATTTTGTGGTTTCTCCTCCTTTGGGTTTCCACTTAAAAACACTGGTGTACTGTGTATGTGTATGTGTATGATTGCTCATTTGTGCATTGTTTATTTACTCTGCAAT
Source organism: Picea sitchensis (assembly GCA_010110895.2). Taxonomy (NCBI): domain Eukaryota; kingdom Viridiplantae; phylum Streptophyta; class Pinopsida; order Pinales; family Pinaceae; genus Picea; species Picea sitchensis. The sequence goes on from SNQJ01S0036628.1 coordinate 7,885, forward strand.
TATTGGATGATGATGCTACACCGATATAACACTTCCGTTATATGGTTAAAATTGATTAAATTTCTCTATTAATCATTCACCCCCCCTCTCAGTAATCCAATAGATATGCCCTCTTTTAGTGAATGGTTTCCATATATAATGTCTCCTTTTGATGAACGATATTACCACTGACGAATATGAATCATGTATTTATGCTCACTCACATTTTGATTTAGATTTATATGAAAATTCTGAGGAAACGAATGTTGTGGTTGAAAAACATATGTTGGGATCTTTCTTCACTTGGTTGAATATGATTCGTGGAGAACATGTCATTTTAGAAGAAGTGCCTGTGAATTGTGGTCATTCTATTGTACCTACATTTTCTCTTGATGATAAACAAACCTCTTGTGTGGTGAATTTTAGCTCAGATATTTATCTAGTTGACATAGAGGGAGAAATTTCTACAAATAATGAGACACTTTGGTTTGCAATGATGGTTATGTCAGGTTCTCATCGTCATATGTTATCTTTTCCATAAAAGGAAATTGAGGAGGAGACTATCAAGGAAGGTGAATTAAGTTATCGCATTTTTGAATATATGATATCCCCCTTACAAATAAATGAATTGGAATTAATTTCTACTGCATGACTTTTGTCTTGTCATAATGTCTATTAGTTTAGATAAGAAAAATCAAGAAGGTTTTCTTCCAGTTACTGAATCATTTTTTGAGCCTTCTTGTTCTGAAAATTCATGTGATTTTCTCTCATCTTTAGGCTAATAATGAACATGAATGTGTTTTGGATAATATTTTGTGTTCAGACTTCACAATAGAGAAAAGTAAGAATGTTGGTCAGTCACCTAAAGAGGATAATATGGACACACAAGACATGACAGTTCAACACTCTACATCTTGCTCATAAGAGGAGAATAATGTTAAGGAAGAAGGTTTTGATTGTGAAATAATTCCTAGTGTGGAGCTTAATGATTCACAATTAAAAGAAATTGTGAATGTTCTTAAGGAAGAAGAGATACGATTCAAAGAGGCTCCTTTTGAAAATGTTTCATTTTCAAGAGAGGAATTTCATTTTATTACTTCTTATACTTATTATCTTTTGTATCATGGTATTTTTTATGGTTTGATCATGCAGAAAGTCACCCATGATCGTATTCAAATAAATTTTGCAGGGCCAAAACCTTATGTGGTACTTGATGATGGTAATTTACCTTTAGAAGATAGAGAGGATGAGACCTATTCCCATGAACTTATTAGTTTTCTTCCTTAACAACCTTTTACATGGGATGAATGAATTGTTGTAGAAAACATAGATCAGATTATGTCTTGTTTTGATTCAACTACAATTATGATTAATAGAGTCTTGTTGTTGTAGTAACCAACTAGTTGAGTTTGATAGATTTGAAGAAACAAATGATATTAGTGGTTTCCACCCATCCATTGATGAATATATATTATAAAGTGATAGGGAACTCCAATTTCACATCATTTAGATGCAATATCTCATTTCAAGTTGTTGGTTATTTGAAATATGAGCCTAGAGATACTTGCCACAATAATGAGGCACTTCGGTTTCCACCGATGGTTGTTTCAGGCACCCATTATTTTTCTTTTTCCTCTGGAATGAATGATACCATCAACACTAAGACTCTTCCCCAAGGTACTAGTCATTATTATTTCATATATGGTTCTCATCAGGTATGCCACTCATTTTCGATTTCCCACCAACATGTCTATGATGTTCACTGTAAATTTTATGATAGTATTGAATCTTGGTTGGAGGGATATTACTTATATATGATTCCCATGAATTATGAAATTTTCATATTTTTCATGGTGGGTAGAGGTTTACTTGATTTAATTCTTCCTAATTTTAATCTCTTACTATTGAAATTTATGTTGTTGATTCTTGATGAACCTGTGATTGTAGGTTTTTGGAGTTACATTGATGGCTACATTGGCATTATAATTTCACATAGCTCATTTTCAATCAATTTAGTTTAGGATAGGAGTAGGATAGAATAGTTTAGTTTCTTTTCTTTGCATAGTTTTTTATAGTAGGTTTGATTCTAGTTTTCAATAAATTCGGTTGTAAAGAAAAGAGCATAATTATTCATTCTTATGGGTAAAGATACATATTTCTTTTTCTGATATGTACTCATGGTTAAATCCTTCATTACAATTGTTAATTTGTTTTCTTTTTAACATATTACATTGGATAATCAAATATTTATTTTCTAATTTCTACCTAGTTTTCTCTTCCCTTTATTTTTTTAAAGAAAGAGATTTGTGCACTGAACATAAAATGAATTTCATGGATGAGGTTGAAATGAAATTTGGATTGTTAACGTTTTTTCTTGGAAGATATTTTGTGAAGAATTTAAATGTTTTCACTTTGAGATATTTAAATATTTATGTGAACATTTGTTTGTTGACCATAGTACACACAACAACCGTCATTATTTTCTTGTTAAAAATCCTTTATGATCAGATTTTAGTTTGATGCAAAGTGATGAAAAACTGAATTATGAGAATGAAGTAAGTGTTTCCATTCATTTTAACTTATTTATAAGATTATAAAAGTGTAATATCATGAAGTTGGGTAACAATTTCATGAGAATGGGGGCGGAAAAATGTTACAATCAATTTTTCGACCGAAGTTTTCAACTTTTCGATCGAAAATGTATAGTTTTCGATCAATGTTAAGAACCAAATATCAAAATAGCATAAAAAACCTCAGAATAGGTACTCAACGCCTTGACAAAGAGAGACTTTCATATAATAAGCCTCTTCGAGGGGGCAACCTCCTTATACACCACATAAATTTACAAATACAAGATGATTCCAAATGAAAAGGTCTCCTTGGTATATATAAGAGACTAGGAGTTACAATTACAACTAATGGACCCAAGTCGACATAAATAAAATAATAATACTAATGTAATATGCCCTAATTAAGGGGTAATGTGCCAATACTTAGGGCTTAACATGCCCCTCCCCTTTAGACAAGTGTTGTCTGCAACGCTTGAGTAATTTTGGATGCTTCTGTATAAAAGTCTCATCTTCCCAAGTGGAATCTTCAACAGATAGTTTCTTCCACTTAATGAGATACTTTGAAATGGATCTATTCCCCAGCTGGAGAATTCTTGTGTCAGTGATATCTTCAGGATCTAATATGATTTTTCCCTCCTCGTCAAGTTCTAGAAATATAGTTTGAACTGGGATCTTGTCACCTATAACCTTCTTTAAGTATGAAACATGGAAAAATTGGTGTACTCGTGAAGATGCAGGAACTCCAATTTGTATGCCAAAGTACCAATATTTTGAAACACCTTATAAGGGCCATAGTACCTTGGTGACAATTTATTATCCCTTTTAGCTTGCTTGAGGGACATCTATTTGTATGGTTGTAGTCTTAAAAATACTCAATCCCCTACTTCAAAACTTCTTTCACTATGATGTTGATATGCTTGTTGTTTCATGTGATTTTACACCATGGTCAGGTTTTCCTTTAAGAGTTGGATAAATTGTTGTCGGTACTCGATGTGATATTCCACTTCTTAAACCTTATATTTTTATCTTAGAGAAGAAGTCATGGATGGTGGGTGATATCCATAAAGCACCATAAATGTTTTCATTTTTGTTGCAATATGAAAGGAAGTGTTATACCACCATTTTGTCAAGGGAAACCACTTGAACCATTGTGTTTGTTTATCAAAGACAAAGAAACTAAGGTAGAATTCCAAACATTTGTTCACTATCTCAATTTTTCCATCATATTGAGGATGATAAGATGATCTATGATCCAATTCAGTTCCCAAAAAAGAAAACAATATTTTCCAAAAATGTCCAGTGATATTTGGGATTCCATGTAGCTTTTGAACTGTCTCCATGAATGTGGTGGAAAATGTACTAGATTTGAAAGGGTATGAGAGGAAAACAAAGTGTGTGTACTTTGTCATTATATCAACAATCACCATGATGAAACTCTTTCCTTCATACTTTGGTAACCCTATGATGAAATCCATGGAAACCTCCTCCTAGCACTGACTTGGGATGGCTAATGGTTGTAAAATACCTGGGGTCTTAATTGTTTCCACCTTATTTTGTTGGAAAACCAAAAATTCTTCCACAAACCTTTGAGCAACAGTTTTAAGGCGATCCCAAAAAAATTCCTTCTTGACCCTATGGTAGGTTTTCAAAAATCCCGAGTGCCCTCCTACCAGAGAGGTGTGTAATTCTAAGAGAACCTTTTGTTTGAGTTGGGGGTTCTTACATAAATATAAGCGATCTTTGTACCATAGTGAATCATTTTTCCATGTAAATGTATCTAATGCACTGGAATCCTATTGCAACCTTTGAATGAGAGTCCACACTTTTTTGTCATTCTTCTATTCATCCCTTACTTCTATTATCCAATCAGTTTGGATGATCGAGATAGAATAGAGAAAGGCCACAACATATTCATCCTTTCTTGAGAGTGCATCTTCCACAACATTTTTCTTCCCTTTTTGTAGATGATTTCAAAATCATAACCCAACATCTTGGTCACCCATTTTTGTTGTTCTTATAAATATAGTCTTTGTTCCAAGAAGTATTTAAAACTATCATGATATGTTTTGACCTTGAAGTTCCTACCTATTAGGTAAGGGTGCCATTGCTTCAATGCATGTAGTATTTCCATCATTTCATTCTCATAAATGGGTTTGTGTAATTCATTTCCCTTGAGTGGATGACTTTCAAAATCAAGGGGCCTTCCTTCTTACATTAGAGAAACACCAATACCATTTCATAAGGAATCACATTCTAGAATAAAGGTTTTTGTTAACTCTGGTGTGTTCAATACATGAGCTTTGCACATCGCCTATTTAAGTTGTTAAAAATCTTAAGTTTCCTCTGGATCCCATGAAAATGCATCATTCTTAGTTAATGTTATTAAAGGTGTTTATATTCTTCCATAGTTCCAAACAAACTTCTGGTATTAACCTATCAAACCAAAAACTCCTCTAAGATTCTTCAATGTTTTGGGAATCGACAAGTCCATCATGGCCTTAATATTGTTAGGGTATACCTTGACACCTTCATAAGATACAATATGACCCAAATAATCTACCTCCTTCACCCCAAAGAAACATTTGGATGTTTTGGAATATAGTTGTTTCTCCTTTAGTAGTTGTAGAACCCTATCAACATGTCAAACATGATCCTCCCAAGACTTGCTATAGATTAGTATATCATCAAAAAATACTAACACAAATTTTTGAAGGAAGGGCTTGAAAATGGAATTCATCAACCCTTGGAATGTGGAAGGTGCATTCGTAAGTCCAAAAGGCATGACCAAAAATTCATAATGGCCTTCATGAGTTAAGAATGTTGTTTTTAGGATAACTGCTTCCTTCATTCTAATCTGATGATACCCTGAACGAAGATCCAACTTTGTGAATTGCTCCATGTAGTTAATCTAACAATTAATCTATGATTGTAATGGGAAATGTATCTTTAATAATGATCTTTTTGATCTCTCTATAATCTAGACACATACGCCATGAGCCCTCTTTCTTGAGTACTATTACCACCAGTGCAGAATACGAACTTTGACTAGGTCTAATAATTCCATCCTCTAACATTTCTTCAACCATACACTCAATTTCACTCTTCTAGGAATAAGGGTATCTGTAAGGCCTGATGTTAGGAGGAACACTCCCAAGAATTAGGTGAATGGCATGATCATGATTGCAAGTGGGTGGAATACTTTTGGGAATATCTTCAAATACTTTGGAATGCTTATCAATCATCCCTTGGAGATATATGGGAATAGATGTCTTAGATGTTTGAACATCTAGTGAGAATAGTTGTACAATTACAAATCGATGCCCATTTTTCAATAATTTTGTCATGCCATTAGAGATTATCACTTTACTAGGTTTCCCTGTGATACCCCTTAACTCAATTTCCTTTCCTTCCAATGAAAATTTCATGAAAAGTTCTTGAAAATTAAAAGCCATTGTCCCCAATGATTGTAACCATTGGACTCCTAGTACGATGTCAAAACCACCCATGGTTATAGCAATAATTGGAATATTTATTACATATTCTCCCATAGTAAGATTATCTTATGGAATTTTCCTGTGAAATTGATAGTTCCTCCATCTGCAATCATTACTTGAAACTCTGGCGTTGGATATATAAAACAATTGAGATCTTTGGATAATTTATAGTGAATGAAATTATGATTACTACTAGAATCAATTAGGACTATTACCTTTTTAGTTTTTATATATCCTTCAATATTGAGGGTTTGAGGAGTGTTAATTCCATCCAATGCATGACATAATATGGTGGGAGTCAACTCTTCAGAAGAAATATCTTCTACCTTTTCATCTTGAGATGGTTCTTGTTCTTGTTTTTCTTCCTCTTCACAATATATGTAGAATAATTTCTTCTCACCACACTTATGTCCCTTACTATACTTGTTGTCACAATTAAAGCATAATCCTTTTTCTTTTCTTTCCTCAAATTGTTGAGGTGTCAACCTTGTAGGTTGAGGTGTTTTAGAAGAATGAACATTATTCTCTCGATAGATTTTAGTAGTGGTCCTTCTAGTAGCCATAACCATATTTTTACTTTCAACATTTCTTGCCACCCTGAACACATTCTCCAATCATTTTGGTTCCCAAATGAGAACCTCATGTTGAATGCTATCCTTTAAAGTTCCTATGAATACATCAATTAGGTGCTCATCTGGAATATCTGTTACTTTTATATTCAATCTTTGGAAGCACTCAATGTGTTCCACAACTGAACCCTTTTTCTTGAGATTTATCAATTGGCTGAAGAAGGTATTGCTCCTTGTATCCTCATAGTGTGCTATCATTTCTTCCGTGAAAATTATCCAAGTGACAAGTGATTTGCGAGAACAAAGCCATCGATACCACACAAATTGATTGGGTTCTAAATATAAATATGCAATTCATACCTTTTGTGTGTGTGGCACATCATGTAGATCAAAGAAATAATCCATCTGGAGTATCCATGTTATTGGATACTTTCCATCAAAGTTCCTCATATCGATCTTAGGAAAGTGGTTGGTATTAAACCCAAAGTTGGAGTTTCTCCAGTATTGATTCATCTTCCTTGTGTACTCATCATGAATATCATGGGATAAATTTTCAATTTCAGGTGGCCTCTCTATTAAAAAAAAATTCAATCCTTCCATGATCTCCCTTTTTAAACCATCCATCTTAGTATCCATTATTTCTTCCAACTTAGCTTCAGTTGAATCCATCATCCCTTGTAGTTCATATTTTGTTATTTCATTCTTTTGTAAATCATTTATGTCCATGTGCATTTCTTCACCTTTATCAATATTCCAAGAAAGACTATTTGAAGGATTATTTGGTGTATAAGTTCCCTTTATTGGTGGCATGTTGCCCCAGTATCACTTTTAAACCTTGATTTAGAGGTGGTTTTGCTAGATGATCTTTCTTCTAATGTATCTCCAAAATTTTGGCCCTTCTGGGTTTGACATTTTTTTTCTGTATTTCTTTGATATATCTTCTCTACAATTCCATGGGTCTGATCAAAATTGGATGTTCAAAGTGGAAGTTATGGTAACTTCCCCACACCTTGCTAATTTTTGGCCCTTCCAGGAGAGCGTACTTGTAAGGAATTCCAAGAGAACAATATTTGATATTTGATTCTGAAACTTGCACCAGAAATACTAAAGACTTACCATTGTTTGATGCAACTAGTATCACTTAATTTGGGTACTCACTGAAGAAGATATCATTGTTTTACCTGGAAAACGTGTTTGAGACTAGTTAATATGACTAGTCAAATACCATTTCTTACAGAGGGTGTATCTACAAAATTACGATGACCCAGAAGCTGAAAGTTTTATCAAAGATAGCTTGATAATTGATATGAATATTCTCCATGTTTTAGGGTCTGAAACATCACAGAAGACATTTTATAGAAAAAATCCCACGATGACTAAATTCAGGATGATTCCAGAATCTTATCTTACATAGGCTATATCTTCGAAAGTATAATTACTCAGCAGCTTAAATTTGAACCCCACATACCTTGATCCGTCTGTTAAATATCGTCGAAGGGATTCCTTCTTCAAAATTGTAGAAAAAAAGTTATAGTGAAAATTCCAAGGTGTCTTAGATGCAGTAGCGAAACCCCAAGACCTTGAGCTCTAATACCAAATGTTAAGAACCAAATATCAAAATAGCATAAAAACCTCAGAATAAGTACTCAACTCCTTGAAAAAGAGATAATTTCAGATAATAGGACTCTTTGAGGGGGAAACCTGCTTATACACCACATAAATTTACAAATACAAGATGATTCCAAATGAAAAGGTATCCTTGGTATATATAGGAGACTAGGAGTTACAATTACAACTAATGGACCTAATTTGACATAAATAAAATAAAAATACTAATGTAATATGCCCCAATTAAGGGGTAATGTGCCAATATTTAGGGCTTGACAGTAAAAAACGTACAGTTTTCGGTCAAAAATCTACAATTTTTAGCTAAAACATTGCACATCAAATAGAATGGTGCACGAAAGAAATCCTCAACTTTTGTGTAATAAAAACAGTAGCCAATTTATTTTTTCGGTAGTAGATAGTTTAGCCGAAAAAGTTGTTTGGCCAAAACATTGTTCGATCGAAAGAGTTTTCGGTCGAAAACATACATTATATATGACAGTCCTTTTGTTCCACTTTTACTTTATAGACATTGAAGGTGATCATTGGTGTTTTAGAGCATGTTGGAGTTGGCGGCTAATCCACGCCATTCATGGATAATCTAGGTTATTCGTGGTGTAGGGCATTCTCGGTAAACTCAAGCATAGGGCATTGGTGGATGACAAATCCAAGTATGTTTGTTTTTAATTTTGTAGAAATTAATGGAATTATGTTTTCATTTTTTAGTGTTTAAATTTGTTTGTTAATGGAATAGAGGCCATATGGAACTCTCTCCATGGAACTTTGTCTGAATGGACAGAGTCCATATGGCACTCTATGAGAATGGCATAGATTCTGCATATGGACTTTGTTCCATTCACACAATGTGACATATGGATGATGTCTGAATGGAGAAATTCCATATGGCACTATGTGTGAATGGCACAGAGTCCATATGGACTCTATTCCATTCGCACAGAGTTCCATATGGACTCTATCTGACTAGCACATAGTCCATATGGACTATGTTCCATTTGAACAGATTCCATATGGACTCTATTCTAGTTGGACAGAGTCCATATGATTCCCCAAACCCCCACCTTTTTCACTATCTACTTATACTTCATTGATATTCTTTAATGAAACATGCATTTGTTTTGCAATTCCATGACGATAGTAATTTTTAATAAAACATCCATTTGCCTAGAAATTGTATGTGATGAATTTATATATTTTATTAAGGTTTATGGTGATTTTAAATAGATATATGTAGATATGAAAAAAAATTCAAAGTTGTAAGATATCCTTATAAAACCTTAGAAAACATTTCAATGTATTTTTTTCTAAAGTCTTTATATGAAGTTCTTTGTGAAATCTAAGGCACAGAGTCCATATGGACTCTATGCCATTCGAACATAGTATACATATACTATCCAAATGGAAAATACTCCATATTGACTCTGTTCCATTCATATATAGTACATATCTCACAATCCAACAAAGAGAGAAGCCACATTTCTTCATGATATTAGAAAACACTCCCGGAACTATTTCTTTAAAAAATCATTCAACATAATAAAGAAATAATATAAAAATGCATTCAATTGGATAAGACTACAAAAAATCTAAGAAACTTTTGTCACCCATAACACTGGCCAAGTAAGGAAAAATATCTACTATGCTAGATTAGTATGTTTCTTAAACCTATAAAGACATGTTTTTTATAATCTTATTTTTATCTTCATATGCTATATTTGTTGTCAATTACTGATTGATTTTTTTTTTGTACTTACAATAAGGATAGGAGTTTTCTTATCCATGAAGTTGTTGGGTCAGATTAAAATATGACACTTTATTCATCTTTCATATACCATTTATCGCCTTTATTTCCATTTCATTCTTCCACAAAACCATAATTATCATCACTTTCTTAAAAACATATGGGTTTACATTCCATTTTCAAATTATTTATTTTAGGTATTTTAGAGAATTTGTGACTAAATATTATAAAGTGTATATTTCAGTATATCTCAAAGTTGGATGAGTTTTTGTGATGATTACAGACATATTTGAAGATTTTCACAATGTCAAAAATCACCACCTAGATTCAAATTCGAATTTCATCTTCAAGCTTTGATTTGGAAATAATCATTCAGAAAAACTAACTTTAGGGGAGAAGATCATGGATAGGAATATCTTATCTAAGATATTTTTGGAGGGTTTGAAGGGATAGGTTGGGGAGAAAGTGGATCTGTAATTATGGAGTCTCTTATCTTCATTTATGTATAAATAAGAGGGTTCTCTCCTCATTTGAGAGAGGGGCCTCTCTCTAGAATAGAGAATAGAAGAATAGAGTGATTGGCTTTGATTCATAGTCTTGTAGTTTTGTGGTAGTGATTTTCATTATTTTTTATCTATTGGATTGTTTTAATGCACAGATTTTACTTTCTCATAGTGGTTTGTCATTTACCTTTTTATCGTGTGTTGTTGTAGATGTTTTAGGCTGTTCATTAGATTTAATTTTACACTTTCATGTTTTTTCATAGGTATTCCGTTCATGCTTTTCATTAGTTAGATTAAGTTTTGCTTTTCATAGTTAGATTATGTCTCATTTGATTTCATAGATTATGTTTTAGTCTCAAGTTAGATTATGTCTCATTTGATTTCATAGATTCAGTTTTAGTCTCAAGTTTATGTAGCATTAGGATAGTTTCCTTTCATAGATTAGTTGCATATTTTGTGCTTTCTTAGATTTAGATTCAACGACAGTAGTTTAACATGTTTTCTTTTCAATCATTAGCATAGATTAGAAATCCTCTTACCCTGCATATACTTTGCGTACATCTCATAAGATTACGACTCCAGATTGATAATTTATGTCGCAATTACTATCATATAATTCCCTCGACATTTTGGCGTCGTTGTCGGGGAGGTGTTAAAAGGGTTACAGTTAGATTTTATTTTTCAGTTGTGTGCAATTGATTTTATTTCATGCAAGTGTAAAGTTTAGTGTAAAGTTTGGATTGTGAATTAGTTTTTGCTTTCATACTAGTTTGCTTTTGATTTTGTTCATCTTTGGTTTTGTACTCATTTTGCACTTGTTTTGCACTTGTTTCGTACTAGTTTTTCATTTTCGTTTTTTCTAGTATTTGGTTTGATTTTCATTAAAATGATTTTTCAATGAGCTAACTGTGCAAACAGATAACCTGGTGACATTAGGGTCTCAGTAAGGCAAGGAGTTCAAGTTTGGCGTGTTTTATTTTTACAAATAGTTTCAATTTCTTAGTTTTAAATATTTGATGATTAATCAATCTCATTTTTCGATATGGTTTAACAATGAGTTTAAGCTTGGAAAAACTCACTCAGATCCTATAAAAAGTTGGGATCTCCTCTTCTCTGGAAGAGGAGATCTTGACAGTAGCTGAAAGTTTAATTACTCCCCCAGAGGCAAATGAAGAAACAACATACAAGGAACCTTGCACATCTGATGACGAACAATTATGCGAGAAGGAGATCGAGGAGGATAATGAGGAGTTGCGACATGATCTGAGGAGTGAAAGCTATGCCTACGAAAGCATTATCGAACGATGGTTTCAAGCAGGTACCAGGTTAGATCCATTCAATTTTTCTTTTTATTTTGTTAATTTACAATTTCAACCGTCAATTTCACACGTTTATATATATTTTCGATTTTCATTTGTGAAATTCACAGTGAACATATTCTTATTATTGTTGTGCTTATGGTTACATTGGATCTTTGACTAAACTTAATCAATTTATAACTTCCAATTAGAAGTAGAGTAGGTAGGATCAAAGGAATAAAACATATCAGTTTTAGTTTTGCTTTCAATAAGTATGCTCTCTTCTTGCACCTTGTTGCGATCTGGAAGATCAGAAAGAGAATTTTGGATGAAGTCTTAGTCCTATAATGTCTACTTTGATTTGACATTCTCTATCATTTTTGTGACAAAATTTTCATAAATGTATGGATTCCATATTTATAAAAAAAATCGAAAAAAATAAATCTAGGTTTTCGTCTCGAATTCATAATGACTTGTTAAAAATATATATAACTATGTTTATATATATATAACAAAACTATGTTTAAAAATAAATATAGTTTAATAAAAATAATAATTTAAAAACAAAAAATAAAAATAAAATAAAACTAGTTTAAAAACCTGAGGCCCATTTATAAAAACAAAATAATCTAAACTTTTAATAAAACTACCTCGCAATTGGACTTTGGCACATTGGCATACTCCAATAGCCATAAGTTTCAGGCCTTTGGCTTCGACCTTTTATGTTATTTGAACTCCAACTTGAGGCTTTGTCCTTTGTCATTTTCAATCCGCTGGTGTATAATTTATGGCTAGTGGCACGTTCAAACCACATTATGAAGGCTCTGGCTCTTCCAAATTTCCAAACTTGAAACCTGCAATAAAATTCAATTCTCCATGCTTTCCAGCATGGGTCTCAAGCTCTGGTTCGATGGTTAAAAAATTGCTTATAAAATATATTTGGTGTCTATGTAACAACCTAACAGCTGGAGTAGTATTGGGGTTGCTTGGATACAAATGCTGAAATTGTGGCATTGAGGAAATACGTAGGAGGTGAATGCATAGACTGTGGAGAAGAGAATGAATCCAAGAAGGAGTCGTCTAAGGAAAGGAGAGGTTAATTGTACAATGAAAAATTGAGCTGGGTTTCAACATAAGACCATAAAAGAGCTTTTGGATTGCCATAAAATTCTTGTTAAAAGAACATACACAGAGTTGAATTAAAAAGTCTGCAATCTTGAAAAGATCAAAACAACTGTTGAAAGAATATACAGGGAAGAATATACTTGCAAAGAATTTTGACCATCAAATATCTCAGATAATGAGCATGATTTTCATGAGATCGGATACACGAAATGACAGTAGAAAAGGACCATGTTTTTGCAGCCAAAAACAACCATGAATTTATAGTCATAAAGAGCCACAGGATTATTGTAGGAAAGGTCTATGTATTGTTGTGGAAAAGAAAAAAATGGAGGACTTAAACAAAACAATAGAGTTGGACCCAACTCTTGCATATCCATACAGATTAAGGGTTGTTGCGTTGATGGATGAAAACAAAGTTCATTCAACAATTGATGAGATAAACAGGATCTTAGGGTTTAAGGTCTCTCCAAACTTCCTTGAATTGCAGACATGGTTTTGTCTTGCTCTTGAGGACCATGATGGAGCACTAGAGACATAAGAGATTTGCTGACCTTGGATCCAAATTATTTGATGTACTCTGGACGTGTGGTAGAAAATCAGTTACTTCGATTGTTGTGTCAGCGCATTGAGCAATGCACTAAGGAAGATTGTTGGATTCTAGAGCCAAAATAATGCCCACGAATTTACAATGAGAAAGGCCAAAAATTTGTTGAAGAATGCTTGCATGGACCATTATGATTTTCAAGCAATTGAAATCAACTTGAATTATAATTATCCGGCATGCAGTTTATAGCATGACAAAATGGCACAATGATCAGGTTGTTTTGATTATTCGGCAGAAATTGCGGTTCAATCCCAACCAATGCTCCAATTTTAACACTTATCACAACAATTAGAATTTAAATAATTTTATTCTTACTGCATACCAAAATTCTTGTGTATGTCCTATTGGTAAATATTTTGATTTGTTCTACACATGTCACGATTCAAATGGGTTTGTAATGTCTCCCACTTCTTAGAGAGGTGATGTGGAGATTCAGTGGCCTGGGCACACCCACTGGGTCATAGTCTCACCTTGAGGAAAGTCAAGAAGTTAAAATTATATTTTAAGTTGACTTAAGAAAGGAAAGGAAAGGTAAAGGTAACTCCACTTGAGAAGGAATAGAAAGATTAACCACAGGAGTTAACCTAACTCATGACAATTAGAAGGAGAATTATAAGTAAGAGGTTGGGGTGCACCTATTACTGATTATGGTTTTGGATTAGCATTTCTATTGCTCTTGAGAATTCAATTTTGGGGTTTTGCTTTGTACAAACCCTTGTGAGCAAATCGGTGGTGAAATATACACTCACCTTGTTCCCTGACTTGGTCACCGAGGGGATGAAAGACTCTCCACACCATTCTAGTCCTGAGCAGGTTTATGAGGAGGTTCCATCCATTCCGGTCCATTCCTCCATTGTCCATCCGGCTCCGTTTCCTGGTCCACTCCATTCCATTCCATCCATTTCCTCCATCCATTCCATTCCATTCCATCCATCCCATCCTTCAAGTCCATTCCTTCCTGTCTTTCGACCTTCCTTCCTTCCTCCCTCCCTCCATCCATCCATCCGTCCATCCTCCATTCCTTCCATTCCATTGTCCTCCATTCCATCCATCCATTCCATTCCATCCATCCATCCGGCTCCTCCATCCATTGTCCATTCTCCATGTCCGTTCCTGTCCGTCCATTCCATTTCCACTCCTTCAAGTCCTCCGTCCTCCATCGGCTCTTCCTTCCGGTCCATCCCTCCGCGTCCATCCTCCCATTCCTTCGGTCCCTCCAGTCCATTTCCATTCCATCCGTCCATCCGGCCATCCTTTCCTCCGGTCCATTCCGGTCCTTCCTCCCTTCCTTCCATCCATTTCCATTTGTCCATCCGTCCATCCTCAGTCCGTCCGTCCAGATCCACATCCACCTTCGGTCCGTCCTCCTTCCATCCTTTCCTTCCTTCCCATCCGGCTCCATTTCCATTTCCTCCGTCCATTCCTTCCATCCATCTGTCCGCGTCCGGCTTTCCGTCCTTTCCATCCATTCCTTCCTCCATCCATTCCTTCCATTCCGTGTCCTTCCATTCCTGTCCATTCCATTCCATCCTCCATCTCCATTCCTCCATCCATATCCATCCGTCCGTCCTTTCCGTCCATTCCTGTCCTCCGGCATCCTCCATCCGGCTCCATGTCCTTCGTCCATTTCCATTCCATCCCTCATCAAATATTATTTCAGTACTGCAAGGTTTGTGGTCAAATCTGATTCATGTAGTCTTAAATATCTATTGGAGCCGAAGGATTTGAATGAAAGACAACAAAATGCGTTAAGAAAAATACAAGCCTTCGACTTTGACATTGAATTCATCAAAGGGAAGAACAACCCAGTTGTCGATGCACTATCCAGAAGGCCATCCATTTTACCATGTCGATTATTTGGAAGGATCCCTTGATAGTGGAATATGCAAGGGATGGGTTCCCTTGTCCGGTGTGGGATGATCAAATGCGGATGACAACCGAGGTCGCCGTGATATCATCTATTATAAAGGTTGGATCTTTTTAGTTCATGGATCGACTCTCAAAGCTAAGATCATGTATGCATGTCATAACTCACCAGTGGCAGGGCACCAATGGATTGGTAAGACATACAGGCATGTGAGATAAATGTTTGCATGGAAAGGCCTCAAAAAAACATGTGATGAAACGTAATAAATGCGCTACATTCAGAAAACAAGGATGAGCACACTTTCACCCTGCCGGAATTTATTTAAATACTACCTATTCGACATAGAAGATTGGAAGAATTATATCCATGGATTTCATCACCGGGTTTACTTGAACAAGGGAAAGATTGCATTTCATAGTGGTGACGGTTGGTAGTTTACATTTCCCATAGCCACGGACTTGGTAAAGGCAGAATTGCAGGTATTTACTGGAGAGGTGTTGACTACGCAGCCTACCAAAAGGCAATCATCGGTGTGATGGGGATAGCAAATTCATGAGTACGTTTTGGTAGGAGTTGTTCGGATTAATTAAAGATTGCAGATTTAAGCTCACTGGTACTAGCGTATCGCCTGGGGCGGATGGTCCGATTTGAGATAGTCATGATGAGGTGGAAGGTTACCTCCGAGAAACTACATAGGGACGAAACATGGGTGGAGATGGCTTCATTTGGGGTAGTATTTCTACAACACCACCCAGCATATGGCCATTGGCATGTCACCCTTTAGAACTTTATATAGCTATGATCCTTTATCATTGTTGATTTCCATTTTGGTGATAGTGGGCTCCGTCGTTACGGATTGGATGTGACCAAGACATTCCGGGGAATTGAAGGGATTAGTGAGAGGAAACAAAACCAACAAAGGTCCAAATTCAGACGAGCTTCCCAGTTGGGTGTACCGCTGAGGTTGGTGGTTTGAGTCTCTATTTGGGGTTGCAACCATCTGGAAGGCCTCCATTAAAGAGAGAAGCGGAAGCTGGGGCGACTGCTGGACTTCGATTATTGGGAGGGATGAGGCATTAGCTTATGAAGTGGAGCTTCCAGGGTAGAAAATTCCACTAGCATTAACTACCACTGTCTAGCAAGAAATCCCTCGGTTAGCATGTCGGGCCTATTGAGGAATTACCTCCATGGATGAGGAGGGACAACGACGATTCTAGAGGAGGTGTTGATCCGAGAGAAGGGCTCTGCAGAAACCGAGCATCAAGAATTATCGTCAGGTGGAAGGGGTTACCCATTGAGGATGCCACTTGGGGCGAGAGCACATGGTTAGAGAAGGTTCTGGAATTGCTTGAGGGGACAAGCAATTTCAAAGCGAAGGCGCGGCCATTACTTTCTTAGGGAGGTGATGATGAGGCTCAGTGGCCTAGGCACCCTCACTAGGTCATAGTCTCACACTGAAGGGGGAAAAGTCAAGAACTTAAAAGTTATATTTAAGGGGGGAAAAGTCAAGAAGTTAAAAGTTATATTTTTAAGTTGACTTAAGAAAGGAAAAGGAAAGGAGTACAAGATAACACAACAAGAGAATAGAAGATTAACCCTGGGAGATAAACTAACTCAACAGACAATTAGAAGGAAAAGTATAAGTAAGAGGCTGGGGTGCACCTATTATTGATTCTGGTTTTGGATTAGCATTTGATATTTCTCTTGAGAATTTAGTTTGGGGGTTTTGATGTACAAACCCTTGTGAGCAACTCAGTGGTGAAATATCCACTCACCTTGTTCCACATCTTGGTCTCGGGGATGAAAGACTCCTCCACACCATTCTAGTCTCAGGGCTAGTTTATCAAGGGAGGTTCGATCCAGCTTATCCTGAGGGCCTAGGGCCATTCTGACAGTTGGGTTTTGTTTGCAGGGGAAAGACCATCAGTTTGAGGGATTTTCTGGAGGATTA
The DNA here is from genome assembly GCA_010110895.2 of Picea sitchensis. Classification (NCBI taxonomy): domain Eukaryota; kingdom Viridiplantae; phylum Streptophyta; class Pinopsida; order Pinales; family Pinaceae; genus Picea; species Picea sitchensis. Next base: position 25,209 of record SNQJ01S0036628.1, read on the forward strand.
TCATCATTCTATATTTGTTTGCAGATTGGGACGTCGTGGAGCCATAGGGGACGTCGTGGAGCCATAGGGGACGTCATGTGATTTAGTAAAACTCAGATCTAGGGAGATCTGCTTGAGATCTGAGCCCAAAAATTCTCCCACGGGGTTTTCATAGCCCGATATATATTCTTGGAGAGTTTCAGAGCATTTGGAGGCCTCCTTCATCAGGGCTGAACCAACTAGGGTTTCAGTCATCTAGTGGGGCACACCATTCAGTGAAGAATTCAGATCTACAGGGTTTGAGAGTGGATTTGGGAATTTGGACATCTAGGTTTTCCTTATAGTTGCTCGATCTATCATTTGGCATATTTATCAGGATGATTGGACACTTTTGGTAGCAGGGCAGAATTATTCAGGGCTTCAACAATCTAGCAGGACGTGGCACTTTCCAGCTTGGAGGTTGAGCATTAGTGCAGCTCATATCTGCTTGATTTAGTCTTCATTGTATATCCAGCCTTTGGAGGCTTATTTTGTATTGTCGGGAGCATTTTGTAGCAGCTCATATCTATTGCTTATACGACCATCTGAGGTTTATGCCAGGTTGGCCATCTATTGTATTGATCTTACATTGCTCATAGTAAAAAGGTCAGATCTTTGCTTGTGCTTCTACATCTTGAATATATTGTGATCTTCATGAATCTTGTATTCACTTAATAACTCAATAAATTAGTAGTAGTTAGTGATTCCAAGAAAGAATTTGGCTTGGGATCATTACACAGTTGGCCATCCATTTAAAGCTCAACTTAAATTTAAAAAAAGAAAAAAATATTCTCTCTCTAATTAATAAGTTGTATGAATGATTTGAATTGTAAATCGTTTGATTTCTATGAGGGAGCATGCAAACCATGAATCAAATTGGTCCAAGTGTCGATCCGAATTTTTCCTCAATGTCATGAAGGCACCCCTGCAGAACATTCCCGTTGTCGATGAAAATTTATCGATGAGCTCATGTCATGAAGGCATTTTCATTCATATTTGAGGATATCAAATTTTCAAAAATTTGAAAGAACATCATATCATTGAAAAATGCTTCTAATACTTTGATTTGGATTTTCAATTACTGAAATTGAACATCAAACCAATAAGTTATCAAAGAAACACTAACGGGTAGTCCAATCAAGGTGCACTACTTCCCTATAGGTAAAAAGTGCATTTCATTTTATTTATTTTCCTTGGATTTGTTCTATTTAGCACTATTTGTGAATTTTTGCATATGTTTTATGATGATCTCACAAGTTTTATTGCGGGATTAGTACTAAGTTTGATTGCAGGAATGATGACGCTTTCATTCCATGCCACAATGACTTTCAAGAATTGCAAAAGCATGTTTTATTAAAATCTTGAAGGAGCTGAATTTTTCATCGCACATGTCATGACGTTTGTCACTACACCGCCATCTTTCATAAAACCAACTACGCCATGACATGCTCATTTAAATTTCTCCTTCCAAGCTTATTCGTCACCCATGCGGGAGTCCACTTTGCATCACCTTATCCTTCATGTTTTCACACATGCCTATCTTTCTGAGTCGCATACATCTCTTTAGATTTTTCATTCCAGTTTTCCTTGTCATTAAAATTATCCAGTTCCCTTTTGATGACTACATTACCCTGATTTCTTTTTCATACATATTGTTGCTACCGATATCTTTTCATCTATAGTCCTACCAATCATTTTTACAAACTCGCGTTGACTGATGTGGGATTCCTTAAGGCCCACCTTTCAACAAGTCTTTCCCCATCAACCTCGGCACCTTATCTAGGATATATACTAGAGCCCATTTGAGTACCTAGAGGCTTGCATGACTTAATAGCAAGTTCTCTTGCTGACAATCATGGGAATACATCATCTTCCCTTGATTGTCAGATCTTGCAAGTGGCTCGACATCCGCTCATTCATTCTCACTTTGCAGGATGTACTTGGGTACCTTGGCACTCATTGACATCAATGGTGAGTTTGCCTCGCATTGGTTAACAACATTCATAAAGGGTCGGTAATCCAATGACTTCTCTTCATGCTTGACATAAACACATCCATTCACATGATTAGAAGTGTACCATCGGGTTTAGTAGTGGGTGATGACTATACACTTTTTCATGACTCCATTAGAAACTGCAACAGTATTTTTCCAGCCATATGAGAGTACCACAGTTCCACTTCCATAGTTCCTCTTTTCCATGATTCACCAGCAGCGGTTCAGATTCCTCCACTTCATATTCTTTGATCCAGCAGTTCTAGCAATTGTAGCTACGGTAACATTCACCTTTCACATGATCATACAGTAGTGACATCTTCCATGCTCCAGCAGCTGCATCGACCATATTCCTATTGCATAGTTCATCAACTTTTTGGGTAAGTTGAGGTATGTTCTTTTCTAATCTTT
>SNQJ01S0036628.1:63072-78324 GCA_010110895.2 Picea sitchensis
TTGTGCTCAAATCTACGGTCCAGCGATAGGTGCACCAATGGACGACTAATGGTATTTTTCAGACCCCCCAACCAATATTCTTTTAATGGTGGGGGGGGGTTCGAAATGGAATGGTTTTTTGGTGGGCCCCCTCCTCTAACATGGCAGGAATCCATTTCTCTAGACTCCTACCACTTACCGCAATCCATTTTTCCACTTACCACTTACCATTTTCTAACACACCCCTATCACCGGATGATGTCATTTTCCACTTATTCTCCTAATGGTCATGTCTCATAACTCTGTTAGTCCATTCCCCCTGTTCACCTATTACAAGTCCTTTCACCATGGTCAGTCCCCAATCAACACCCTCCACATCACCCAGTCATACCTTCCATCTCACGCTCAAAAAGACCCATTGGCCATTTATTACAAGCTAACTTATATGTTAGCATGTTGATCTGTCTCCCGCACCCAATGGGTATCCGTTTTCTCAAAACTAACCCTTCTCCTCATTCACCCATTGCTTACCTTGTCCTCGCACCAGAGAATTTTCCTTGTCTTCTCTCTGATTCAGTCAACCATGCAAAACCATAGTCATCCCCACTAACGTTTTGTTTGAATTGCAGGTACTTTCACAGTGATGGCGCCAAAATCCAAGAAAGCAGAAGCCGAGGGAAATCCTTTCCTTCCACCTCCTATCGACCTCGACAGGATCCCATTGGCTGAAAAATATCATCTAATCACAGATACAAGGTGCAAATTTGACTTCGCGTATTTGTAGTTGTGTCTCAAAGACACCTTCTTAGATCAAAGTGATGAAATTAGGCTCTAGGAGTCCAACCTTCCTCTATATCTTTTCACCCAGATCCACCATTTCCCTGAATTTTCCCTCAAATGCCAGGCTCATTACCTCCCCGACCAGATAACCATAGTCTCATCATCAGGAGAAACTCTATTCTTCATCACACCAAAATCCATTGATTAGATGATGCAGATACCCAGAACTGAATCCGCCTCTCATTTTAATCTTGAAGTCATAACAGAGTTGTACCAGAAAGTATCTTTCCCTCAGAGAGCCCAGATTTTCAAGCTTTTCCTCTGACAATACGCTCATCTCCCCAAGACAAATCCCCCGTATCGTTCCTCCCTATTATCAAAGAAGGGAAACCAAGTCATTTCATCTCTCTATTCTCTGCTTGGTTATTTTTTAGACCAATGGGTGGATGAACCCATATTGGGTTTTCTGTCCATTTTCTCTACAGAGGAAAAGCCCACCACTCAGTTTGACTACAACACTTTCCTGGCAAGCAGTATTCATGAGCATCTTTCAAATTTCTCCATAGAGGGCATGTTCCAGTATTCCTCCATATTGGCTTACATGTTCACTTTCTTTCGAGCAGACAGGTTCTCTTTCTCAATGAAGAAAATGGACAAGAACGGGAAGCCGCAGGCAGTAACATCTTGGACTTCGCTGCTTAGACAAAATTCCATAGAGTTCAGTTTCAAACAGTTTATCGAGTAGTTTTACCACCCAGTGGTGAGCATACTCAGTGGCAGACCAGAACCAAGAATAAATGAGGAGATTCAAAGGATCTTACACCTCTCAGACCTTGCAAAAACTAGAGGTTGGTATCTTTACCAAAACCACACTAAGATCAGAGTATTTGGATGCGAGCTAGTTCCATACAAACTACCCAAGTATCTTCCTGTGAGGATATTTTCCTTGGAGTACATAAAGCACATGATTAACTCAGATGACATACATTTTGTATCTATGAAGAAGAAACAACAACTTAGAATTAAAGGGAAAATATGGTTTTTCATCATTAATAGCTGAGGCGTCGGGGAGGAAGCAGACAAGATTTTGAAAGAAATGGAGTTCCATGTTAGTTTCCTATGGCACTATGATCCGTGTGGGATAATTTCAGAGATGAGGGTTAAGAATAAAAATGTTCCATATGTTCATACACCCAAGCCTGAGATAGAAAATTTCACAAATTAAACAGAATGGGAGTCGAACACTCTGGTAGAGATAGAATAGTAGGATCTTTCGGTCACTATCTCACAGACAACTACACCACAAGTTCCCAAGGAGAAAACACCCAGGAAGGATACTTCACCTTCCATCACCGAAGTCTCGATTGAATATTTCCAATTACACACCAAAAGGATAAAATCCAGTCATACAATTGACACAGCTGGCAAAAAGGAAACCCAATCCACTACTGCTATGGAAGGTGATCAATCATTTCCTATCACAAGAAGCAAGCAGATTATGTCTACAATTTTGTCCAAGAAGATGACGAATACCTCACTAATTGACCAACCAGGTAAAGGAGGACCAAAGTTGAGTATTTTTGAGAAGTATGATCTGATCAAGAAAAGGAATCTGACACTGACCAGCAGTACTTATGCTCAGTTTTGTAAACAGACATCAATGGTGCATCACAAAATGTTGTCTGCATTCGACATAGAGAAGGGTAGAATGCACATGGCTTTTCTGGAGGCACAAGTTCCCGACCCAAAGGTAATCACCAATTATAAAAGGGAAACATTCTAGTTTCATACCAAAGATGTGCACCCTGCTGGTCAAATGGATCTACACAGGCAAACTAGAGAAATGGTTTTCTCCACTTTGGCACATGCTTCTACTATGACTGGTAAATTACAGGTCTCTCTGAGCAATGTTCAGACACAACTGAAGTTAGAGAAGATATCATCCTTTTCAAAGGATAATAGAATTAAGACGTTGGAAGAATTGGTCCTTAAGATCAGGTATGACCCCTCGAATGTGAAAGCAGTCGAGGAGATGATTAAAAAGAAAAATGTAGATATAGCATCTCTGAGGAAACAACTGGAACTTCCACCAAAGGAAGATGCATAGGCAAAGGAGATAGCAGAGACAGAAGGTGAGAAGGATGAGATGCTCATGTTGATCATGGAGCAGAATGCATAATTGAAAGAGATGGAAGTAGAACTGGAAAGGTTAGTGAAGGAGAAAGAACAATCAACACCTATGGAAGTCATTCCATTGAGAACAGTTCCACTCACAGGAGTAAGCACAACATATGTAGCAAAAATTCCCTCAGCAACTCCACTGACAGCTCTGGAAAATATTGTAGAACTGGAAAAACCCATGGAGGAGATGAACTTGCAAGAGACAAAAATTAACAGACTTAAAAAGGAGGTTGAGAACCTTCAGGAACTCAAGCCTTCTTACCAAACCAGTTACTCCATGGAGAAACAAACATCAAACAAGCTCAAACAGGAATTGCAGCAACTTCAAAAGCAAATAGTGGCAAACAAAACACTTGTTGAGGCCAAAGAAAATATCTGGATGGATATCTCCAAATCCATAAATGAAATATGGCCCATGGTGCAAATCATGTTCGAGCAAAACGAACTAGTACAAAGGAGCAAGCAGGCTATCGAGAAAATAAGAGGAGAACTGGGAGAGATGCCTACAAAAGCCATTGAGATCATTAAGTTCCTGAATTCAAAAACCATTGAGGAGTTAGAGGATTTGAAGGTTGAAGACAGAATAGAAACCATCCTTGAGATCAAGAGGGTTCTGAGCAAAAGAGGACTAATGCTACAGTTGGAGGAGAAGGTCCAAACTATGGACACAGGAGTGCAAAATATTTTCGGTAAAATCAAATCTCTGCAGAAGAAAGGTCTCCCTAGTTTAATGGTCTTAAATGAAAAGTTAATGACCCTTCCTGATTATAAACAGAAGCTGGCCATAGTGGCCAAAAATAGTTCAAATGTTTTTGGAATACAGGGCATCATAACGGGCAAGGCATTCTTAGAAACGTTGTAGCCATACATCAACATAGAGCACAAGATCCAGTATATTTTCATCGTCAAGCCAACTTTTGCCAAGTATACAGAGATGGATGAAATATACTGAAGACTACTCAAAGTCATCATTCCCATTCATCTTCAGTGGGAAGAGCTATGCAATCTGATCGAGTAGGCGATGAGGTGTCCAAGCCCTGTCTGTAATCCGGTCAGACGAAGTCATGCGGATGACTCACCAATGGTTTTCCCCAAAAATCAACATGAAGATTGCAACACATCATCAACAGTTCCTGAATTTTTGTATCTTGTTGAGTTAGTTAGCTAAATTTAGAATCTACCATGTCCTAATCTTTAATGACAGGATCGTATGTAATTTTTTATTATAAATACTTCAAACTTCGAAGTACCAAGGGTTGATCTTTATGCTCTGTAAGCCATAAAGACTGTAATTGTTTATCAAGAGATCTTCCAGTAATACAAAGGGACTTTCACAAGATTCTCATGTGTTGTTCATTGGTGATGTTTTCTTTTCTAGGTTAAATGTTTTTCTCGCTCAGTCGTCATATTGTTTTCTAATCTAATATTTTAAAAGTAGCGCATGCTGCAGGATTTATCTTTGTATACCTTGTTTCCAACTTCGAAAGATCTTAATGTTTATCTTCTGATATTACAGTGAAGAAATTCTTAAATTCTTCTTTACTTTAATGGATATTCTCATCTTTTCTACTATCCATCACTTTACTGCTAAAGAATCTAGTGAATGCATCATCTTTCCCTGTGAAAATATTCTTTTTATTCTTGTTTAGATCTCTATCTTTATAATACAGACCCCATAGCCCAATGGATGCGTAAAGTCTTTTTCAGCCAATTTTACAAAAAACAAAAACAAACCATTCAATCTTACTTAACTAGCCTAATATCTCAAAGTTAAAACATATCTAAATCATACATAGAGATACCTCTTTGAAGATGGTAGGGCTAGATTCCAGTTTCGAAGTGGTTGGATAAAGTTACCTCTGGAAAATTTCTTTTACTCTGACAACCTCTGGGAATTTACAAAGCGATAACATAGTCATGAATCCACTGGGGAATGAACAAACTTTCAATCCCACGATTTATTTTCCATAGAAGAAAAAATTATTTTTGAACTAATCATAAATCTGAGAAAGAGATAATGTTTAGAGGTTGTTAAAAGTTTGTACATAGTAATTTTGGATTCGTAAAAATAAAAATATATAAAAATTAAAAATCTCGCTCCTAAAAGAGCTTATACTGGATCTCACCCATACCCAGAATATGTAGTAGTAACTGATAATCTAGAACAGTTACTCAGAAAGAAGACTATTGCAGAGGGTTTAAGTAGTCATAGTCCCATTCACAGGTCCCCTTCTCTTCTAGAGAAACTTGTTGCCCTCCAGGATCTCAACTTTGACACCAATTTTGAACAAAGCCTGTTTAGAACAAAATCTTATAGCTTTGTGACTGAAATCATTTTAGATCAAACCATACTACAACCACGGACCCCTGAAATACTATCTCCCAGGGCAGACCCTGATAAAACATTCCTTGAAGAATTCGACAAGATAGAAACTTTGGTAGCGAATTGTGATCAAGATTTACACCAAGCCCACTTCTAGCAGTTGGTCGAACTTTCTTCCATAACTATTGCTGCAACTTTTGTAAAACCACAGCCCACTCACTCTGTGCCTACTAGTCCTTCATGTTGGTTGTGGAGCTTGATTATCTTCCTGATTCAGAGGTCCTTGCTTTCAGCCGTGTTTATACCCCATGAAGTATTTACACCCCAGAAGTATGTACACTCTTCCACACGGGGGAGTGCATGAAATCATTTTAGATCAAACCATACTACAACCACGGACCCCTGAAACACTATTTCCTAAGGCGGTCCCTGATAAAAAATTCCTTGAAAAAATTTACAAGATAGAAACTTTGGTAGCTTAATTGTGATCAAGATTTTACACAATTCAATTTCCAGCTAGCTGGTCGAACTTCTTCCATAATCCATTAAGCTGCAACTTGTAAAACCACACCCACTCACTGCGGCCTACTAGTCCCTTCATGTTGGCTGTGGAGCTTGGATTATCTTCCCCGACCGTGAGGTCCTGCTTTACCGTTTATACCCCATGAAGCATTTACACCCCGTGGCATGTACACTCTTCCACACGGGAGTGTGCAGAAGCGACTCTCCTCGCTAGTGGTCCGAGGGGCTATCCCCCGGGTTGGGGTCTAGGGGCAACGGCCCCCTGAAGTTGGGGGTTCGGGAAAAGTTTTCCTCAAGCAAAAATTTCCTTGTAAAGTATATTGTAATTCTTTACTAAATCTGGACCGCTCATTATAAGGTCGTAGGATCTAACGGTAGAGATTATGTTAGGTTTTTTTCCATATATGAAACCCTTTTATGAGGGAAATGTATTGGCGGCTAAGTAAGCATGATGGTGAATATTTTATTCGGAGAGAGGAGATCAGAGAGGTGTTGTTATAGAAGTTACAGCAATTTTGTTGTAGGTTGTATCCCTCATTTCTTGGATAATAATTAAGGAAGGAACTGGCAATTTATCCGGGTGGATCGAAATGCCCACATTAATATGAACCACATTGTTATAACCCTAAATTGCACCATCCATGCTTATCTGGCATCAGCCAACTCATTGCCCTTCATTTCCCAAAGCAAGCCATGCTGAACAGACTCTTCAAAACCTCCTAAATTAAGTAACCCACCTAACCTATCATCACCAAGCACGCTTGGAACTACTGGCAAGCCTTATAACGTATTAATGTTGAATGTCAATCTAATTACGTTCGCCGCTTACCTAAATGAAAAAATTAGGAAAGTTCGACGGAAATTTGAAAAGATTTTGGGTCGGGTTTAATTGAACCCCATCCATGCATGTCAGGTTCGTTTTAAACCCCTATCTCCTTCATCCTATAAAAGGAAGGTAGGGGTACTATTCAAAGGAGCAAAAATCATAGCAAAGAAACTCTACCAATTGCCAACTGCTTTGTCCCAAACCCTTTAGCCTTTCCTCAAGCTTTTGGAGAATTCAAGCAAAGAAGTTGGAGGACAAAGAAGAGGAGGGAGCCTAGGATCAAGATCGAGGAACGGTGGTCGGTCTCTATAATCATTGTAAGTTGATTCATCTTGAGATTAATAAAATATACTTTTCCCGTCCCAAATGCAAAAGTCTCATACATACTTTATTTGATTGATGCTTAATATCTAACCCTCTAGTAGACCAATAACATGCATGCGTAGTTTAGTCTTGATTGCAGGAAGCTTTGAAGGAGCGTACAGAAGTAAAGGGATAAAGCACAACGAAGGATCTACACCAACCGGCCGACATAAAAGGTTAGTTGGTTCTTTCCATGTTTACATGTGAAAAAAGGGTTTTAGGCTTGGGGTAGAAGGTTAAAAGTAATTTCATAAGGGTCATGATCTGCAGATGCAAGTTTAAATCCCTAGATTTTTAGTCTGTAGGGTAGAATTTCCCACAACACTGGCTAATCCACTTGGGATATTTTACTCTTAGGGTTTTTGGATTTAATTGAGGTTTTTGGGCAGTTCAAAGAAGTAGAGTTTCGCTTTGTTTATTTGTTTTCTATTAGGTCGTGCCAGTTGTGGAACCCGGTTATCAATACCATTTTCCTTTGACCTGTTGACATTGATTCTGGACACGTAGGTACACGCTGCCTACGTATAAGTCTCCGCACGCCGCGGTAACCCGCGTTCTAGCCTTTCTACGTACCAAGGCTTGAACGCTCAAGGCGTGGTTTCCAAGAGCGCAGAGCCCAGAAGTTTAAGAGTAAGGGGCCTCTCTTCCCCGGTCAAGTTTACCTTCGTGGGGCTTTCTGGATCCTGTTCGGGTCTTGATTGGTTTATTGTCTTGCTTCTCGGTCCGCCTTATTGTGTTGGTTATTTTTGCATTTGTTTTCTTTTTGCAAACTTTCTTTCTATTAAAGTAGAAGCATCCAAGCCTTTTAGATACCCTGCTTGTTGATACCAGAGTCCTTTTTAAGGTCTGGGCTTCCTGTGTATTGTATTGTCTCAGTTTTTATACAGACCAGCGGCCTGCTTAAGTTTAGCACACGGGCAATTCACAAGGTTGTTGACGACAGAACGCGATATTGCCACAGTTGACAGCCATGGCTTGATTGGTAGCTTTTCGCCTTGTAGGCAGTCATCCTCTAGTGAGAAGAGATCCTCTCGTGGGTTTGTGGAAACCGGGCTTCAGCTAGTAGGTTAGGCATCTTATCCTAGTCTGTTTTTAGTTGATGTTGATAGAAAAGACAAAAAGCATCCTTTGGTTTTATTTTAGCGCGTTAGGACCTGCTTCTGAATGCTTTCTTTTACATCTTTCCACTGCTATGACCGGCTTGGAGCCAGAAGTTTCATTTTCGTCCTCCCCGGTTTTGTGCTTGTCAGTATTTCCCTTGTTAAGGCCATTTTGCAATTAAATAAATAAAAAAAATTTTGTTCCATTTTCTTCCTTGGGTTGAAGATTGTGTTGTTGCATCAAGAGCTAGGAAGAAGTATTTGCATACAAGTCTTTGGCAAATGCGATTTAGAGTATAAGTGAAGCCTCCGCAGGATTTGAGCGAAGTCCCTATGATTTACTACTACGAAATCTTAGTAAAATTTGAAAAGAAAAGAAGTCTTTTTTACTGAAAGTTGTTGGTTTTGCATTTTTGTAAAAGTTTTGTTTCAAGCATTCCTTTGTTCATTTTTCTTGAGTCTCTTTTACACACCATCAGTTCTTCTAATTTCGCACCTTGTGACTTAAAAATCCCATTGTAAAAGCAACGCTAATTAAAAACGACATTAGACTTTTGTTTGTAGGGTACATACACTAGTTCAGGACTAGGGTCTTGGAATAGCTTGAGAGTAAATTCTCCAAGGCCACTCAAACCAAACATTGGAGTCTCATTACTGGGAGTGTAGTCCGCCAAAATTTATCCGGGACCCCTCTAACATATAGCTAAACACGAGGTCGCTGTGAAGGAAAGGTAGTGGAGATAACCCCTACAAAGTCGGACCGAACATAGTGGAGAACACAAATCGGTGGGATTTGTTAAGGGATTCCCGTCAAGCTTTCATTTTCCATGGAGCCATGGGTCTCGATCCATTTGAGGTCCTCAGTCTCCGGACCATTTTCTCCTCGATAATTCTGATGTTTCGCTTGATCTCCTGCTCATTGTGGTCTACCCGACTATCACCGTAATCATCAAGGTGACTGCTCACTACGTCGGCAAACCAGCTGCACCCTTCTAGGGACATACACGGGTGATTACAGGGGTATACCACTGGCATTCCTAGGGTAGACATCTGGGCCACGCCATATGCATACCCAGAGGGTGCTCAGACTGAAAGTTTCACTTGCACCTAGTTGCTCTAGTGTTGGTTAAGCGTAACCTGCTCTTCCAACCAGTTTAGTGCTTGCTTCGATTTATCCGTTAGGCTTGCTTTGTAGTGTAAAAGCGTTGTTTTTTCATGTAGAATACTTTAGTGTGTCGTGAATCTTCTCACACAATAGTTGGAGGATTCAGAGTCTGGCCGGTCAATGGCGGCTTTTGGGCTTGTCATTTGGCTATATTGGAGCCACCCCCGCCACGTTTGAGGCGGAAGCTAGACCAAAGATATCTTTCAGCAACCGGGTTTCAAACCATTGAGCCCGAACAACCCCTCGAGACATCGACCGCCAATCTTGGATCGGGTTGAAACCTCAAATGCTGATTCATGGTCGGACATTATTGTGCCAATTCAATTTTACCAAAGCCTGTCAACCTGCTTATGCGGAACCAAACTGCTACTTTTCCCGATTTCTTCCATTCCTATCATTTTTGCTACCACAGGAGAAGCTTCCTAACTTGCCTTTGTCGACAACTGGGCCACCATGGTCTCAAATGCGAACTACGCCGCACGGTGGACCGTCCCCATCTATCGCGACGGCCACACCTCCCTACACACCTAAAGCGACAGGCTCTCCATTTTCATACAATATGCCTAGTTCAAGTACAAGTATTGTACTAACCTACTCCACTTTAAAAACTATTGTTCTGGGGGAAGGAAGTTCTAATGATCCCTTGCAAGAATCCGTTGTGGGAACCATTGCTTCATTCAATGTGTTTCCTTTCGGTGGGGGTCATATACCTCCTTCGCCCCCTTCGCTTAGTGGATTGCATCAACATTCAATCGGGCGTACCGCACATACAAGTCCTTTTGGAGTTGGGAGTCAAGGAACACCGGCGCAAACTATGCCGGTAGGTTCGCCACCGCTTTGTTTGGAACGACGCTTGGTAATAACACTTTCTTACATCCACGCTTCTATCCGGGGCCACCCATTTTGACACTCCAGACGCGCTATAGCAGTACCTATTCCCTGCCAAATGCCATATCAGATCTTGAACAAGCATCCGCTCTTCCTCCGAATGTCATCATTCTCGTAATTTGTTCCACAAATAATGGAACTCCTCGTGGATACTTATGCCTCTCCCAGTGGGACCGGCATGGGGCAATCCTTCCTAAAGTCCTTCAAACACGATGAACACCCAACAACACATGTCCTTCATGGGGAATCAACAAATGATGTCTCCTCAAATGTAAAACTCCTTATCGGCCGGTCGGCCATGGTTTCTACTAAAACCTGTGCCGCCAGGTTTCCGGAACTTTTCCGGCAACCCGTGCCAAACTCAGACCCACATCCAAATATCGCTGTTAAACCTAACCACCTTTCGGGCGGACAAGGTACTTGCCGATTTAATGGTTGTTGAATGATCCCATTCATTACTTATCCGCTATTTCCTATGCCGACGAAGTTGCCTCTGACATCCCAAAGTTCGAGGCCAAGCCTAACGGCGATCCAGTGATCACGCGGACTACTTTCCACCTTTCGTGTTGATATAATCCCATCAGTGATGACTCTGTCTAGTTGTGATTGTTTCAATGCTCTCTTATTGGGAGTGCCGCGAATGGTACATTGAGCTTGATCAAGGTTCAATGATACTCTTCTTTTGGCTTAACCAGCTACGGCCTCTGAAACTGGCTTCGCCACTGCAGGAGATAATGACAAGACAGAAGCTCTAGCTTAATTTCAAGCGCATAAACAACAGCGGACCATATCTCGAACCATATCCTAGAGTGGCGATGCCGAAAAGAGTCTTATCAAGGTACCCGTCCCACCAACATTCCCGCTTGAGTTCCTTCCTTAAGTCTTTAGTTCCGAAGTGATCCAAAGACGTCGCCAGCGACTTCTCGTGGGTTTTCGCACCGAGGAAGATGCCATCATGAGGCCTCAACAATTTGAGCTCATCTATCCTCGGCCTGGTTCATTGTACAACATCCCGCCGCATGCACCACGATCGATTCTAGATAAAACGCATGAGAGCCGAATTCACATGCCGATGGTATAGTTGGTTCGGCACAAACCAAGTCTGCTGAGAAATTGATGTTCAATTGCAGCGCTTATCCATACAACACCTGGCCATCCTTGTCCATTGCTTTGGTTGCTCCTCCCATCAAACGGTGGGAAGTACACTGGCATAAACGACTAACCTAAAGGCTACAAATCCAAAGAGTCTGCCAAGGGAAGAAAAACAACGCAAGAAGAGTAAGGGGATAAAAAAACAAATGATAATGTTGGCGAGGGCACCACGTAGTGAAGGTGAGGTATCCATGCAACCTATACACAGAAGACCACCCAACCCACCTATGCCTTCAGCTTGCAGAGGTCTTAAGTTTGTCACATAGCAACAGCAGCCAGTGCTGACTAATCCCTTTCAAAATAAAGGTACCCACCAACCTCTTAGTACCGAGGGGGGGGCGCCCAAGAAACTTCCCCAAACAATCCATCTTCCACAAACGTATATATGGTGAAAAGTGACATTTTCATTACGACTAGAGCTCACAACTATAGAAAACCAAGTGCCTCTAATAAGGACAAAGAAGCCGAGATCCCATCTCTTCCCCTACGCATCGAAAGACGCTAGAGATAATGACACGCATCCCAAAGGCAAGCACAGCTTCTCACAATCCAAATGGCAAGGGCCGGCCGTGAATCACTGCGGTGGAAGACGACACAAACCCCTTTGTGTTAGTGTCGCCTTGGAGGTCGTCCAAAGTTTCCTTGCTCAGAGGAAAGACTTGTTGATTTCTTTGGGCTCTTCTGAGACTTGTAACCCGTGAACTATCATGTTAGATACGACCGTGACTTGAAACCTCGCTTGCCTTACCATGTCGCTATGCCGTGATAGTAGTGGCTCATCCCACAAAACTTTTACATGGAATATCTTTCGCGACGCATGGTAGACGAGGGCGCTTCAACTTCTGCTATGTCGTTAGCATGTCGGAAAGCCATTGGTCACCCTGAATTGTCTCCGTCACCTAATCTCCTCACAGCTGCTCAATGGTCGTTTTTCCGACCGCATTTATTACCGGCCCTTCTTCCCTCGCGTGCGCTTGGGGAAGCACCGTGCCGGCAGGTATTGATGCCCCACCCACTGCAACCTTTTGTTAGTGAGAAGTTGGACTTATGCAATGCAAGCTGTGGTCACTACGCTTTTTGAGTCTTATTGTTTCCACATGAAGCCCAGATAGTGACCATTGATCGCTTATCCTTCTCTCGTCCTGACCCAGCCTTTGGGGCATCCACCGTTCCCATGGTTGATAATCCTCAAGCCGTGTCGTTAACGTAGGAGTCGGTTTGTGCCCATATTTGATGCATACTTTCAATTACCCACCTCTCATAGTGATGTTTGTTATATCGACTCACCACAAGGTCAGATTTTTCATGTCTCGCTATTCCGCACGGTAATTTACTTTCTTCGTGGATTCAGGATTCTTCCTTCCCCACGATACGATGGGTGTGACGCGGAATACGGCATGTTCACGCCTTTGTTGGCCACATCAAGTAGCATACCTCCTTGGTCTGAAGAAATCCTACTCCCTCGATCCGGATTCCTCGCATAGTTAATCCACTCCTTGAGCCTATCTCACTGTGATTCTTTGCCAACACTGATTCGTTGGATTTAGTCTTGCCTTTTGACGAAACAATAATCGAAGCAATGACTGGACCAGACAAACCCTGGGAAGATATCCATCACAGCATCATATTTCCCTTCCAGTTACACCTAATCGGTAAGGTGAGAATTCACTATCACCATGATGGAGATCACTTTGTCCCATTAACCTCTTAGCTACAGCCAGATATTTTATGTCGAGGGAAATATGGCGCATTATCGCTGCCACGATACCTATCAATATCTCCTCAAACCCCGGCATCGTGGAGAATATCTTCACGGGCGGATTGGTCCTCAAGATTCAGATTTATTAACTGCATCTTTTAAAGAATTTCGCAATGTTTTTGCTTGGTATTAATATTTAGGAAATTCCTGGCATCGATCCAAAATAGTTGAACACTAAATCACAACGTATCCTGATGCAAAGCTTGTTCGACAAAAACTTCATCCATTTAATCCTAGGAAAGTAGTAGCTATCAAAGCTAAGGTTGAGAAATCGCTTAAGGCGTGGTTCATATACCCTATTCACTTTGACTCAATGGGTGTCAAATCCCATGCTAGTCGATAAAAAAGGAATCCATTTGTGTATGTAACATTCATGATTTGAACAAGGCATGTACCTAAGATAATTTTGAAACTTACCACCCAAATGATCATTCATGAGTGCACCGCTGTGAAGCCTTTGGATGGTTTCGGCTATAACCAAATCCAAATCAAACCTAAGGACCACAACAATAAATGACATTCATTTGTCCATGGGGTACATTCACTTCATCGAAAAATGCCTTTGGTCTCAAAAACGCTGGAGCCATCGCCCAAAGGCTGTCTTTTGTTTTTCACGACCTCAAACATATATAGTCGAGGCCTATCTAGATGATTTAGCATCACGCTTCCGCAGTTTAAAGGATCATCACCGCATTAACACCTCGACTCACTCCTAAACGTTGTCACCATTTCAAGATCTAATTTGAATCCAACAAGTGTACGCCTTTTACACGTCAGACGCTTGTTAGGTTTCTCATCGTTTTCAATGACGAGAGGGATCATGGTAGATTCTTCTGCTGTGGAGGCATGTCCAAATGCCCCACACACAATTTTATAACTTTAGAGTCTTCAAGGCTTAACTTAATGACGCCATCCAACTATGCTGAAATTACTAAGGGATTCATGTGTTTTCATCAAGAAAGACATTCCTTTTCTCTGGATGAAGCCAACGCTTTCTTCGGATGCATTGAAACATGCCCTTATAACCACACCTCTGCTACGACAACCTAATTTAATTATACCGTTGATTTCCTCTTATATCTAGTTTCCGCAAAGTCAACCATAGTCATGGTTTTAGTTCGAAGATGATTCGCTTTATGAATAATTTTGATCTACACCGAAATGGTGGCCTCCTCGTAGGACGTGAACTTAATTATACCCATCTCAAAATCTTGGCGCTATGCTACCATGTCAGCTCAACGGTTCACACTACGTTCTCGCTTTCGCAAGACCACCGGCCATAGCCGCCATGAATCCATTCTAGTACATGTTGACACGATGGCTATCGGCGAAAAATTAGTAGATGGATGGTAACCCTCCAAGAATTCAACTTAGACTCCGTTTCAGCCAAGTCCAAAAATTCGATGGTCTTCGTTAACTTATCTCGAACTTCGGGTTGAGTCAGGTGATGTTGTTCTTGAGGAATCGCCTATCCGAGGGATATGTTTTTGATTGAATCGGACTGGTATCGGAGATTATAATCGATCTATCTCCGCATCTCTTTGAAGTGCTCCCACCTCGCTTCTCGCGTCTCGTGATGAGCGTCGGCGGATATGCCATCAGGCCAAGAACTATCTCATACTCAATGATACATTGTATCGGAGAGGCGTAGACTACATCTCACGTCGATGTCTCACTCATGAGGAGGCCGTCATAGTGCTCAATGATTTTCATACAGAAGCTTGTGTCGGTCACTTATCCGGGTTGGCAACAGCCCAAAAAATCTTACGAGCAGGTTACTTCTGGCCCACGCTTATCAAAGATTGTATCGATTCGGTCAAGAAGTGCCATCCGTTCCAAATCTTTTCACGGAAGATGAGGGCACATCCAGCTCCTATGTTTCATGTTATCACCATCGGTCCCTTCACTAAGTGGGGGATTGATTACACTACTTGTAACCCCCCGTCATCCAGGGGGCACCGCTATATCATTGTGGTTGTCGAATATTACACCAAGTGGGTCGAAGCTATGCCGATGTTCAAAGATGATGGTGAGACTGCAGCTCTCTTCTTATTTAACCAAATTATAGCATGTTTCGGCGTCCCGAGAGAGATTGTCACTGACCATGGCATTCACTTTCAGAATCAAATGATGTCTGAGTTAACATCAAAGCTTGGGTTACAGCAGGAACATGCATCACCTTACTACCCCCAAGCCAATGGGCAAGTGGAAGCT